>NW_019091382.1:22701-51444 GCF_001949145.1 Acanthaster planci | reverse complement strand
TCTCTGGCTTGGTTAACAAAAATTCAGCTTCAAAGAGGAAAGAGCTGTCTGTTTACTTGAGTGCAAAAAAAACTCTGCCCTGTATGACAAGATGGGATTTCAACTACATGTAATTGTATCTGTAGGTTGTCTGCCAGTTTTTTTAGGGGGAGGGGGTAGGTTGGTCGTTTTGTTTGGTTCCCCTCCCCCCATGCAGCTCACAATGCAACAGATGGTTTGATTATTCCCTTCTGCCAGACAGGAGGCCAATTGCACATTTATATTCACCCAGTGAATGACCTGTTTTGTTCAAGCAAGCCTGCATGAATATTTTGGTCAAACTGTTTGCATCCAAACTGCATGAGCCCCGTGTACCTGTGTGTGCTTGGATGTTCATCCTGTTTCTTCTGTCCTTTTGCCTTTTCCTTTCTGCTGTCTGCACTACAGCATCCCCGTCACCAATGGAATGGTCCACCAGCCAGTCTTCTCTCAGTTCAAAGTGCACGAGATGGCGCCGCGGAACTTTGCCACCAAGGCCAAACCGGGGGTGGCCCAAAGTCCGGCGGCGATGGTGAACGGCAACGGCATGGAGGAGAAGCCCTCGCCGAAACCCAATGGCGGCCACGCCCCCACTGATACCATAAAGTCCAGCCCAGTTAAGGGCGATGTCGTCACAAACGGGGGTGGGAAGTTGCCACTGACAAACGGGGGGAGTGAGGTTGCGGAGGGACAAGGAGAACGGGTCATTGAAAGGACAGAAAAGGAAATCAAGAAGTTTAACGCTGCCAACGTCAACCAAAATGGGAAACCAGAACTGAAGACAGTCTACACCAAGAGACTGGAGGAAACCTTCATTTTCTAGACACCATTAGCCTTTTTGAAGCATGGTGGACATGTAGAAGGGTACTGTTTGTAGTGGATGAATTTTAAGTCAACAAAAGATTTTACCCCAACCAAATTGCGCCCTCCTATTGTATCCGCCATACCTCAGTAAGTTAATAGCAGACTTGTAAATTATTATGTAAAAAATGGCCAATAAAAATACAAAAAGATAATTGCATTTTTGCACAGGTACAACAAAATATTTTTCTTCAAAAAACACCTGCAAAGATTTGGCAACATCCATAATTCTGATTTTCCTGACGTTAAACATAATGTTATCACCTAAGTTAAAGACCTCAAAATATTTGTCATAATGAAATTCTCAATACTATTTATGCAGAATTGAACTGAGATATTTATTCACAAAAGAAAATACGATTTATTCATTCAGCATATAGTGACATGTATTCAAAAAACAACGTCGTGTCAGAACAAACTAATCAATGCATAGTCTTGTAGTATACAGAAATGTTTGACTTGATTATAATAATTCATGTAAATTTGTACAGAGCAGCATGAATATTCAATAGATGTGGTATAATAACTTATGACGGTCATTCTTTAATTTTGGGGTCCAAAAGTGTGACATTTGTGTGTCCCTGCTTCACCTAACCTGTTTAATTTGACAATATATTCATACAAAGAAATCAATGAGATTGATTTCAAACTATTTCTATTTGATTGGCAGGTAATTTGCATTTATAATTCATTCCTCTCAGAAATTAGAAAATGTGGTCTGACATTAGAAAAATCACATGTCAGATGTGACAGGGACACAAACAAATTGGACCCCTGATTTATGGAATGACCCAATATGCAGAACTTTGACTGCCTTTTTACATTTCTTCCCCCTTTAGCCTACTGCAGTCTGTTTTATATTCAGCTTTAGATACTCACATCAGGTGTATTTATGAGAGTTGAGTGCCTTTCAAACTTCCCTAAATAAAAGAAGTATTTTCAGAATCTGTCTTTTTTTTTTTCTTTTTTTTTTTCTTTTTTTCTGCCTGGAAAAACCCAGTCCTGTTTTTATCAGTCACTTAATGTAATGAAGCAACAATTTGCAACGAAACAGTGCTTCTTAAAAGCAACACTTAAAAAGGGGTATATACTCCAAGATTCTGGAATTAAATTGCGTTTGTTTTCATCTGTAATGCATTTCTTAATGACTGATGTCTTCCAAACTTTGCCTGCTGACAGGTATTGCATTTTTGTTTCCTGTTCTCTTATTGGCTGAATAGGATTCTCTTTATTTTGTTTCCTGTTCTGCTATTGGCTGACCAGATTTTCTTCGAACATTCATTTCCTTAACCCTCATCCAGTCTTTATTTGTGATGTAACCATTTTATGACTGGCTGAACATTTTTATCTCGGGAAGGTGTGTTGTTATTTCGAAATGGTATTTTGAGTTCCAATTCTAGGATTGATCATTTACAATAATGCTTTGTTATTGCGTCATTTTTTCGAGAGTATTTCCAAAGCTTCGCTTGAGCTTCCTTTTGGAATGATTAAGTGGAAAGAGTCGGAAATATCTTATTTATTTACGCTTTGATTGCTGGGGACCATTTGGGGTTCACTTTGAATCGAAGACAAATGGGACTGTTGTCACCACGGAAACAGAGCCGTGGAGCCTGGAAGAAAACGTGGTGGTTGTCGCTTTTTGTACATAGGGTGTGGTGAAGTTTGATTGCAAGTTGTAAATCTTAACATGTTTGTAGAGAGCAGCCAGTGAATAATTCAAGTAATTTAGTAGATGAGTGATAGAAAGTCGGAATACATTTTGCAGTCGGTGGAAGTTGTTAAAAGCCCGTTTGCTACAGCACTGTGGAGGGTATTCAGTAGCAGCCATGTTGATGGGCAGCGTTGCATATTTCACTAAACGCTGACTTCTAAGATCCACCTGTTCACACGAATATCAACTCCAACTTCCGCGCTGCCTCCCTCGAAAACAGATAAATGCTTGTGAGCCTGAGGACATCAGCTTACTTCCACTAAGTCACTTTGACAGTTTGTTTATTTCTGCAACATTCATGAGCAATCTCTGTACACCCCGAACCAGTTACCATGCGGTGCACCCCTTCACACTTGGGTGTGGAGTTGAAAGGTTACACAACATGCCGGGGGAAAAAAATCATTGGAACCATGTAATTTACCCGTCGGCAAAAGGGCCGTAATTGAGTCCTACAATAAGTCCCTGGAAGTCCGTCACAGGCCATCACACGTTATTAAGTTTGAAGCCAAGTCACCGGTTATTCAAGGAACCTTTGGCCGAACCATCGTTCCTTGTCATTCCGTCTGATTCTCAGCATTGCTGTGCTGGGTCAGTCCATTTCCTTTTTGCAAATAATGCCGCACCTGTGGGGACGGAGTCGGTCGTTGGTATCCCTTTAGTATACAGTGTACAATTTACCGTGCCTTTAACTCCGCTGTAAAAAAAAATCTTCCACAACTTCGAATACCTCGGCAGCATCGTCTTTGAAATCTCACCGCATTAGGCAAACGATCAGCTGAAATTTAGATGTGTATAATAGAATATGATTAACCGATTTGAAAATGTTTGTATAGATTCTTCTGGGCTGGCCAGGTATTTTGTTGAAGTTTCCAAATAAGTTCACGTGTAGAATACTGTGCATTTCTTGGCATATTTCCCATGTCTGTATTTAATTTTATATTCACATTATAAGTATTGTGTTTGTACGCATGGCATGGAGCAATTTTGTGTACTCGGAATGGGGGCGTTTGCGTACTGTGTGGCTATTCTGTACAAAGCGCACTTTGGTGTTGGTTGGAAACTGCAGCTATCGTGCTTTCCTTTTTGAAAGGCTGCAAAACTGGGTATATCAATAGCTGTGAACTATGCAATGATACCATGTGGAGTATCGAATTCTCATTCTCCCCCGTGCGATTGATACGTAGTATGCAAGTTGATTGAAGTGTTCGCCTAATAAATGATGATTTTTTGTTTCATTTTTTTTTAATGGTAACTGCAGTTTGTGACCAAGCAAAATATATCCCTTGTGGACATTTTGGGGGAGATATTCTTGTTTGCTCTTGAACCATTTAGATGGACTAGAACCACGTTTCACGCAGATTTTTTTGAAATTAGATTTTACCTGCAACTCAGTTTTCGCACTCTTCTGAGGAAACTGGATCTAACTCGATTTAGCCTTACTACACAGTTTCTTTATCGTTTGAATTTATTTAGGGATATTCAATATTTCGTTCTAGGAAGGAGTAGCTTTTACCTGAGTAAATCTCATAGAGAAAAAAATACCAAATTGTTGAGGTTTAACGTACCGTGTTTGCTTGGATTGGGATTGCGACAAGGAATGAAAGCAAGAACGTTTAGAACTGCATTACTTTGAGGGGTTCATTGTACAAAACATCTATTTATTCAACTAAAACAATTACATTTATAAGTTTGATACAAAGTACGACAAGTGTTATTGTGTGTATGGGCGTCGTAGTTTATGCTAGACATGACAAGGAAGGGTTGGGACCTATACGAAGTGAAGCATTGCTGTGGAAAGACTGTAGCTCTCACTGTGCAAAAGAGATGGGCGTAATAAATGAGCGAGGACCGGAAGTATGTTTACATGTACCACTAGCTGCGTTTTGGGCTGTCGAAGTTGTGTTCCAAAGACGGCTGTTTTCCAAGACTCAAATACATGTATGTAGGTTAACGATGGTGACTGATTGAAATCTACAATGTCAACGAATCCTAGGCGTTGATAAATATTGATGGAGTGATAATAAGCCATTTGCGAGTTAAATTTGAATAAAATCTGGTGTACTGATTTATCTGACTGCACAACACATTACGATTTAAATTTCCCAGACTAGAGACACTGTTGCTATACCTCGTGATTCGGGGCAAGCTTTCGCATAGCGACCACCATCTCTGGAATGGACTGGTTCCTTTGTGCCCTTCTTATCCATTGAGAACAGTGTATTGTTGCAAGGCGTCTCTCATGTAACTAAGCAAAAGCTTGCCCCGAATCACGAGGTATAGCAACAGTGGTTTTAGTAAGGAGAATTCAAGTTGTTATGGTCACGTGAATTTAAAGCACTCGGTGTACCATTTGAAGCAAGATAGGGGACGGGAGACCCCCCCCCCGCTTTTGTGTTGGTCATTGTTTGATCGGAATCTCAGGAATCCTTTACAGACTTCTAGGGGGATGTGTTAATTAACAATAGTCTAGAGTGTGTATGGGGATTGGAAAGGTAAGGGGGTACCCCTCCGTCCCACATCTTGCCTGGTATACAGTGTACCAGATTTGGGTCAAAGTTAATTCGCAAAAGGCTTATTGGAGCACGTGCGCGTGATACCCTGCACAGTAATTTTTATGCGGTGAAGGGGGACTCCCCCGTCATGGGCAAGTTCTATACACTATGGCTATTGTGCCTACTGCACCCCCCCGGAAATCTGAAAGAATTCCAAAGATTGCATCTACACAAAAGAATTAGACACAATAGAGGGGACCCCCCTTTACCACATATCTTGCGTCATATGGCGCGTGTACAGACTTGCAATATTTTTTTAATATGAGCTCCCGTGCTTATGAATAAAGTTTAGAAGCTTGACGAGCGTTAGTCAAATCTGCGTCTCTTAACAATATTGTACCACTTCACAGCTGCACTGTTGCAAATAGGAAACCGTTTCACCCCGGTCAGGAACTGCATTCAGTTTGAGAAGGCCGACCTCTACAAAATTCAACCAATCAAAAAAAAAAAAAATGACATTCGTAGAAGTAAAGGCTGTTTCAACCGCAGAGGTTCCGGCAAACTCGAATTTAATGCTAATCGTTTTGCATTGGTTTCACTTGAATGAAGTCGACTATCCACTCCGAACGGAACAAAAGAGGGTGTGTTTGTTTTTTTTGGGGGGGTGGTACTCGGGGTTACCATAAGAAATAAATTCCCATAGACAGCAATGATAAATCCCCATACTTCACAATTATTTTTAATAATAATACAGTATTAATACAACTCTCTGATATTAAAACAACTCTCACAGGTGTCCAGGCTGCACAGAAATTGATGATCGACATGTCCCCTTTCGTTTTCCTTTCATTTTTTGGGGGGGGGACCAATGAATTTTTCAGAAATTTTCTCCAGAAGCAGACTACCCCTAAAATGAAGAAAATGTCCTTGCCCAGAAAATTGGCAATTTTGAAAAACCATCCCTCTGCAAAACGCCCAAGTAGTGCCACTTTCGGACCCGATTGCACCCAAATTGCTCAGAATTGGAAGCCCATAGTCCGGGCCAGAGGTTCAGTGCCATATTTCTCTAATTCCTCAAGTTCATGGCCCTCAGGGCTCTCTGGTACAGAATATTTTGCGTGTATAACTTTTATTAATGAGCTCAGCGGCGGACATATTTTGGGCCTTTTTGCAAGGGGGCACCTCCACGGCATCGACACGCCATGAGGCGAAGAAGTACATGTATATATGCGCGTTTGACGAGGAGTTCGCCGAGTATGCGTAACGTAGCATTCCGGCTTGCGTACATACAGAACGCGTGCAAGAACCCGTTTGTAACCACATTCGCCGATTGGGGTGCACTTCAACTCGGAGCGCCTAGTCGACTTGAAAGCGAACTCGGAGCAGATAAACCCGTCTTAGATTAAGTACGATCATTCAAAATTTGATGCGCAAAGTTAAAACACTACTATCACCAGTTTTGTAGTACATGTATAACGTGTCTGCAGGTGTAGAGATTATCTACACCATTATTAAACTCACAAAGTTCAGCGTGCACAAACAGTACTTTTCCCAAGGTCAGTAGTTCCTACATATTGGTCCTAGAGAACGAATTGCTCAATATTTTTCTGATTCGTTCCTTTTGATTGTGGAGGGGAAAAAACATATCCTTAAATCTTGGTTTCCGGCCGCGCAGGTGGAAAAACCTCGTAATTTTGTTTGTATGAAAAGATGAGGACTTGGAGTCAAGGTTGTGACGTCAGAAAACAATTATGTGAGAAAAAAATGACGAAACAAAATGGCCAAACCCACAGGGACAAAGTGAATGAACAAAATTGACGGGGTCACAATCCGTAAATTGAAACAATTTGTAAACACCAAATGGACGGGAAATGGACATGCAGCTTTTACAACCTTCAAATGATTACGCGTGTTCAGATGGATTGACACAGATCGTGGCAATACTTCCAGGGAAACGTGGATACAATGGAAAGTACATCGTGCGAACGCGCGCAGATGTGAGGTCATTACCGTACGTGGAAACACCCGTACTTGTGGTTGTATTGTTGATGAATAATAATAATTGATATCGTTAATGTTTGCACGCTCTCTCGTTAGTTTAGAGAGAAACGGTGAATGTTAAGAGCGTGCATTTTGGTCGTTGGTGTTGATAATGGGCCAGAGTAAAGCAAAACCACCGGCTCAGTGGTGTGTGGCTCTTGCTACAAATTGACAGTTCTGGACTCAGTTTCCAAAGTTAATCCTCAAAAAGGTGTCAGATTTCAGCATATTTCTCTTTGTCGATAAAAGATGACGTCTTTTATCTTCGAAAACCTCGACAATAAAAGGCGTAGCGTGTGAACTTAAATTTGTCTTGGCATAAACCCTTGTACGATAGTTTTCCTTGTGGAGTCTCAAACTCCATTTTTTTCCCAGGGGCTATCTTGCGAAACCCAATAACTCACATGATGAGACAGGTGCAACGCGAAGATGCATCTCCTACCTTTATGCATAATTAATACACATTCATCCCAAAGTTGGACAATATTTTTAATATTTTATTATAAGCTCTCAGCATTCAGCCTATTCTAAGGGCACAGGGGGTATTTTTGTTTCTTTCAAGAGGGATCTGTTGTGATTTTGCGTACATCTTAAAGGCGCCTTGTCGCCGTGTTGAAATCGTATACGCACAAGGCCTAAGGACTTGATGTGAGAACAGTTCCTAATACACTGAAGTCTAAAAGTTTCCTCTTAGTTTCAAACATAAATACCGAGTATTATTACTTTTAGTCGAATTTTTTAAGTGCGCGTACATTGATTGGCTGACAGGTTACTACGGTCTATCAGTCTATTGCTGTCCGTTGGCAGCTTGGTCTCTCTCCTGCGTTGGGTGATCGGTACGGTTCGCACTGCAGTCGGTTAGTTTGTCGGTAGATTGGTCTGTTTAATGTGTTATATCTTGGTTGTCAGTTTCGGATTTAGGCAATAGTTCCGTATCCGGCTACTTCGTACTCACTGTAGAACACGCACTTGCCATATCGAGAATTATATTTAATAATATTGCCTCTGCCCTTGAAAGTACGTTGACCTCCGTAAAACCTTATGTGAAGGGAGGATAGAGTCTTGGCTGTGTAGCCAACACTACAGTGACGCGCAGCTGTCTATGCCCGAGCCAGGCAAATTACCCTAAGGCTGGGCACGGGCCAGGTGTCCGAGTTGAGTACAAAAAAAACAAGGTGTAAAGACAGATCCCGACCTTGGTGAGACAGGCCCGAGCCCACACACGGTTCACCTCCCAATGACGCTTGAGCCACCACCAGGCTTGACTGCCGTTCGCCACTGGGCGGAAACGTCTGACGACAACCGCCGCAGACTTGTCACGACGGTGTTACGTGGTCTTGGACGGTACGGACAGGTCAGTCTCGCTGGTGAAGGCAAGAGTGAACGGTCATCGAGGACGGCCAGCCGTTTGTGTATGAGTGGTACAAAATGCGAAGCGTATGATAACTAAAAATTAGGAAAATTAGGTACAATGATGTATATAGATTTCAGCATAGAGCTACAAACAGCAACACATATTAGCAGCACACAATGCTGTCACTGCCTAGCCCTTAGATCAAGCCTTAATCTCGAAGTTTGTGACGCTTCAGTAGGTTCACGATAATGATGATTTCCTCCTGTGCACACGCAGAGCCAAAGGTTTGGTCTTTTTAGGCTCTATTGAAACTTATAAGACTTAGTTTTGTCACTTTTACTACAAAATTGGGGTACGTGAAGAAGACCGTATAGACAAGGGAACATTTTGTAACACAACATTCAATGCTTTGTAATTTACACGTACAGATGTGCTACCATCCCGGTTTTGCGTCACTAGCTGTTCCAAAGTTCCCCAGGCCACGACTGGATTCACACAACATGCTAGGGTAACCGGACTTGAATAAAGGCTACAATTGTGGCTCTTGGGAGGGGGGTCAAGCACCCCAAACATTTCAACGGTGGAATCGGGTTTCATCGATGCGAAGCCTAGTCTCCTCTCAAAACTTGATACAAAACCATTTTTTCCATAGGCAAATACACGGTGTATCCCCAGACAGTTGTGTAATAGAAACAACCTCCCACTCTGCATCAACTTTGCCATGTTACTGCTTCGGCGTGTTTACCTGGCAGCTGCGCAGACATCAAAAAGGGTGCATGAGAGCGCGGGAAAATATGTTGAATGAAAAAAGTACCTGTGCATTTTGGGACAATAAAGTCTCTTACATCAACAGTTGAGATATAATTGCAGCTCGTACCGTGTACTCGGGGGAACATGGAAACAGGAAATCAAACAACACAGAGTTTGCTCTTTGTCCCGCTCCTGAATTCAGTGCATTACCTAAAATCAAGTAGATCCACGTCCGGACACTTTCCCGCCAGAAGGACTCAGTTCCAACGGTCAAGGATTGTGACGAGTATGTATAGAAATGTATCCTTACTTGAGTCGAACAACAATGAAATTTGCTGATCGGTTGCAGGGTTGGAATCTCCCCACCATTCTTTTGCAAGAATCGACGTGGGTTTACTTTTGTTTAATATTTGTTATCGTTATCGATGGTTGGAAAGAAGTCTGAAGAGCTACGTGCTCATCTAGATTTCGAAAATTACCAACAGTGTCATTGTTACACAAATAAACGAGGGGAAATGACATAATTCAAACTCCAAACTGAGGAAATTAATCGGCCATGGTTCCGTCGTGTTGTGATCATAATATGCTGATTGCAACTACATGTGGAAAGAGCTCGCGTAACTTCTTGCCCCATAGAGAGGGGTTCATTTTTTTCTTTTTCTTTTTGTTGGGGGAGGGAGAAAAGGAAACTATGCCCTTCTCTCTCTCTCTCTCTCTCTCTCTCTCTCTCTCTCTCTCTCTTTCTTTCTTTAACATCAAAATGAACGTTTGCATGCTCGGTCATAATTATTAGTAGACCATTTTCCCCGACATGTTTTGGTTGATGATTGAGTCAGGTGTACAACAGAATCATTGCCCATACCTGTACGCAATATTGGACGAGATTCGAATACCGCCGAGCACTCGAAGCGATTTCTAACCCTGCGAAATAACCACAGATCGTTTTTCGTGGCCAGCTCCTGACGATAAGTAGTTCCATTCATAGAGCCACGAAAATAGACAGGTGTTTTTGACAAAGGGCAGCGCGCGAGCTTTCTTTGTTCATTTCCGGACATCGGAGGACTCACAGACAACCGACTGGCAATGCAGCGGGATCTCGTGGGGAAGCTACGGGTCTGGAGACAGCAGGTGGTTTAGGCGTTTCACCGATCGTTACTTTGTCACGCTGGATGCGGGGATACCATCTCATTTGGAAGAGATGATGGTCGCAAGATGGGGGAAATTGACTTCCTATTCGAGTCCGCAATACAGTTTCATCACTAAAGGAGTGAAAGAGACAGGAAAGTGGAATCTGAGATGTATTACAAAGGATTCCGCTGATTCCCCATTAAAAATGACGACCTTGGGTTTTATTGTAAGGATGGATTTTGTGTATCAATACCACGAAGCTACAAGTAGTTATCTCCAAGATTGAGACCTAGCAAACGTGTGACGCAAATAGCATCATTTAGTTGAGGAAGCTTTGCTTCCAAAACCGAAAGGCGTCTTCAATAATGCAGGGCCCGTTTCCCGTCACCTCCGAGCTCTCGTGGTTTCCTGAGAGATCCGTCAGAGAGTTTCAATAAAAGCCTCGCACCTACGCGCCACCGTGTGAATTCACAGCTGAGGCGGCGATGGAGTGCGTGCTTCGGGGGTGAGAGCCAGAATTCTTTCATCAGCAGTCGAAAACGGAGTGGTAGTGTTGTTACTTCTGTCATTCCCTTCAGAGGGGACTCTGGCGTTGTATTTTTCTTCCAATGGAACAAGTAATATTTCACTCAAAGCCTAGTATGCGCAGGAAAATATCCTGTGCTCAGAAAAACTTATTTCTGTGTGTTTATTTTCTGCGCAGTTTTAAACAGATGTTTCTAACCAAAATATGACTAGCGCTAAAAAAGCAGACAAAGCAACAGCTTTCACTGGCCACGGCTTCAAAAATCCAAAATACAGACAAGGGTAAATCCCGAACAAGAAAGTTATGCACGTGACGTCACTTCTTCGGTTGCAATGGTGAACCGTCTGGAGGTTGGTCTGATTTCGAACCCGTGGTGGTCATCGAAGAATGCATACGGGATAGTATTCATCCGACGGTGAGTGTGTACGTGGTGTCGACAGAGTTGTAGGCCTAGTCACGATAAAGTTCATACGAAGCTTAAAGTTATATATATTAAATACAGTGTAGTGGTATCTTTTGAGTTGGGCAGCTCGGGGCTCGAGGATGCCAGTCCGAGAAAGGCCACCGTAAGAGAGAAACAAGGGTATAGTCATAAAAATGTTTGCACACTTCGAAGAGATGTTCTGATGGCGATGGTGATAAAAAAGAAACCACGCTGACTAAATTTCTCTTGGATGGCAACGCACAGTTTTTTGTTTATTTCTGGATGTTTATGGGCACTTTATTTATCATGCAAGTGAGCGGTAAATTGAGATTGATTGATAAAACACGGGGTACTTATTACAGACCGCTAGACTAGCCGAACCACTTTGCAATTATATATACATAATAACAGGAAGCTCTTAGCTACGAAGTCAACGTGATTGGTCCGAAGTTCATCGGGGCCGTGGCCATGGATCTTTATGCATATGAAAAGGTTCTTATATAGAAATATTTGTAGGGATAACTAATGTTTTGGAGGTCATCCTTCAAAGAATTCAGGAGCCCAGGTTTGTGGGGGTGTCTTTAAAATGCCTTCTTTTGGCGACAACAACGTTAACAGTTGCGCATCAGACTGCACCAGCAGTACAAATATAGGCCGCGTCTCCTGTCAAGTTTGAATAGGTATTCAATGAGCCCGTGCACTTGGCAGACGATCAACTTAGTTTTCCCCCTCGGCATTGTGGGATAGCACTGACACGTTTCTAGAAGAGAGTGGTATTGTTTCGCGCGCGCCCAACGTGCAAAACCTTAACAAGTTCACGTGTTGTTTTGTTCGTTCGGCTCGCGTCAAATAATGGCCACAGTTCTGCACATACTGCAAAGATAAAATCTCAACTTCAGAGAACTTCAAGTTGTTACTGTTGGAGGACAGGGATAGATAACAGCGAGCGACGTTTTTGAGGGAAAATACCGGCTTTTGAAAGATTTGCGAGTTTTGACGATCAGGTAGGCCGTTCAAGTGTTGATGCACCGAAAAATATGTAAATCTACGTTATAGTAAAACGTACATTATACGCATAGGCCTACGTTGACTTCTTTTTATATGACCATTTTGTCAGCTTTCGCTGTGTGATATTGGTGTTTGTCAATTTACCTCAACAATTTCCAGAACTTTTAAAGCAATTTCGAGCCTCACAAATCGGGAAAAGGCTAGGGTCCATTCTGCCATTTTATTTGACACAAAATGTGTCGTCGCATTTACGCCGTGAGGAGAAACTCTTATTTTCTCTTTATTAAACTTAAAGAACGTTTCCTTTCTGGTGAAATCAATGTAAGGGCGTCACCAGTCCCAAGTCTTTTTCTTTTTTAATATATTGAACCCGTTGCTACATAATGTTGCCCTTGCTATTATTACAACTGTAGGTTCAGGTAGATCATGCTAGGTGAAGTTGACGCTTGCTCTTTTTCAAATAAAGCCGAATGAGAGTACAGCACCTTGAGGTACTGTAGTTACGAAAAGGCGCCACACTTAAAGTGTAGCAGCAATGAATTTTTCTTAGACACATTTTTTTGGCACCTTTTACTCTTCTTAAAT
Source organism: Acanthaster planci (assembly GCF_001949145.1). Next base: position 38,547 of record NW_019091382.1, on the reverse strand, counting down.
GTGTGATAACTCTTTTACATTTATTTTGTTACTTTAAATTTTCTTATTACTTTAAAAATGATCAATTTTTTGTGGTCAACTGAGGGCTCTCTTGCCATGATGTCATCTAGAGAAGACCTTAGTCAGCGCATAGATTTTTTGGTTCAAATTTTAACCAAGAATTTTCTCACTGAAAACATTTCTAAGAAAGGGATTGATGCTGCTTATTGCTATGCACATAAACGAGGAATCAGCAAAGAAGACAAAAATTAGTCCAGCAAAATCTACAAAAATGCAACACCTTTTGTGTACAAACCAATGTAACATTGAGGCTTTCTCTCCGAGATGACATGAATATCATCAGCATAAAAACCAAAAAGGCAGTGAAATACCATTGAAATGGTGAAAAATAAGGCAAATGAGGTTAGCTGGGACATAAAGGTGCACTTTGAAGGTTTGTATTAAAACAAAACACCACTTTTAAATTTTGTTCATTTAATTTATTGATTGCTCACTTTTTACTTGAAATAGTCTAAAACTACTGGTAGATTTTTTAAAAAGTCATCAGTACTAAAAGAGAATAGGTTAAAGAGCAAATTTCAAATTTGATATTATGCCAAGTCATAGAATCGTAGAATCTAGTAATAATTATTTCATATCAATAGACCCCTTGCAGCTTATACTCGGTAATAGTTCCTTTTACATGGCAGGGAACCATTAAAAAAATGTGTGAAGTGCAATCTCCCCACATTCTGCTTTTGTTTTTCAAAGAAAGCATTTCAGTCTACATCATTCTCTAACCACGTATTGTTCTCCAATCCCATACAAATGTTTCCTGTGGGTCAGAGGCTCCAATTAATTACGTGTTACCATCACCTGCAGCAGGTGACATCTTGACAGGTTCCATAGAATTCAGCATACAAGATGATCACACTGTCAGGATAAAACGTGCATTGTATGAAAATAAAAAGCTTAAAAAGACGATTTGAAAATAAAGGGGTTGTATATAACACTTTAGTCAACTCGAGATGGTTGGGACACTTTCCACAGAGTTTAACAAGTGTAACATCAACTGATTTCAAATATTACATATCAAAAGGTGATATGTTAATGATATTAGTATAAGTATATAAGTATTATCAAGTTTACATTGCGAGGGGTCGCAACTCCTGAAAGTTTACTTTTGGGAGGCAAAGGACCGTACAGTTTGTGAAAGAGAGACAAGTTCAAGGTAAAATGTCTTTGAGTTGTGAGGACAGGATGGTTGGAGGGGCTAATGAGTGCTCTACCCTGCCCAATTACGCACTGAAATCTTGCTGCCAGGAAAAAGGGTAAAAACTTGATCTACTAAGAAATACAAGGTGGAGACAATTAATTTCTCTTGATCCATTTATTCTTTTCTTTCACAGTGCATTAATTGGCGTGCATACCAGTTCTAAGATAACAAAAATGAACTTAGGCCACAAGCATTCCGTATTTTTTTTTACAGATTTCTTTACTTTAAGCACTAGAAGTGCTGTTTTACCTTTGCAACAATGCTTATGTAACCATGACTATCCTGTGACATGAGTTACTTCTAGTTATATATTGCTGCAACAAGGCATGGCACCAAGGAACTTTACATCTTATGACTGACTGTCACACCTATTAATTATATTTAATACTAAATCAGAGTTACTTCATTGGACAACTAAAGTCCTTTTTTAATTAACAGTCTTTTAAACAAAGAATATACATCAAAATTTTGCCACTTTAACCTGTACTTCCAAGCACTTCTTGTCTCAAATCTGACAACTTCCATTAAAAATGTGAGTGCATTTACTGCAAAAATGACCCACGGTGAACACTGAAAAAAAAGTAAAGAGATGTGACACTTTATACCAGTAACACAAACACTGAATGACAAATTTTGTACAATACCTAGAACATCATAGGTAAGTTATCATATTACAGCCAATACAACCATAGAAAAACATTATATCTATTGTTTACAAATAAGTATAATTCTTTTGCAAAAAGCTCTTTGTTAAAGTGCAATTTATTTTATGTTTGTAGATGGAATTAGCTTCACAAAGTTATTGAGAAAAACATATACAAGATCTAAGCATGCCTTTGCCTGAAACAAGTCTTCCTTGTCAGTCTTAGGTATAAATCAAAATTAAAATTTTTCTGTTTTTACAATCATGAGGTGCATTCATTAATCAGATGAAAGATGCTAAAAATATATTAAATTTGTAACTAGATATTTTACAAAATTAAACATGAAAAAACTTTAGCCGAACAGCTATTTTACTGTATATACAACCAAAACGCTGTTACAGCATACATATATTCTGCCAGAAAGTCTGAAGGAAAAGAGCTCTGACTCATCAAATAGTTTTACGATTTCACTTTTGTCAAAGTATAAATTCAACCCACACTCACTGGTAGTTTGCCACGTTGTGCAATATTGGTTGACTCTGTGTTAATGTTGGAAAACTTTTGTCATGACAAAAGATAGCATGCTTGTGTGAAGACAAAGGCATTCCAACATTGTGCACGCAGTTCGCCCCTTCATAGGACCATTGATGAAACGGAAGCGCCTTCAGTTGTGCACCTCTTATTTTCCGCCTATTATTTATACTCTAATCTTTGAGGAGGAGCCCTATCAGTTTTGCTATGGACCCTACGGCTTTTCAGTGTTTAGATTCAAACCTCCCTTGCCAATTTCCTCTGTTCACCCTGAACATCTATTCAGCAGTTTGCCATTTTCCTCCAGACTCTGCATCACATGGCACAAGAAACAATATTCTGTGAAATACAGAATAGGTCTACTCTGAGATTATTAGGCTTGATGAATTTCATCAGAACTGAGTAAAAACTTTTAGATGTAAGTAAAATCACTTAAAAGTTAATGCATATTGGCAATACTTACATACATGTACATTATTTATTCTTGCAAATTAATATAAAAGCTAACTACTTGCCGTTATTTCTGAAAGCTATGGAGAATGTAATATTTATTATTGATTTAATTAACATCAATTTAACTATAAACAGGATAACCTTAAACATGCAACCAGCATTTTATGCTATCCTTGCAATCATGCTAAATCTTACAAAAGATATAAATGTTTACTAAATCTTGAGGCTTAGGGCTACTAGTGACATGCAGTAACCCTCATTTTTTGAGGTATATCAAAAGTCTGCCCTTTTCCCACTTTCCTCCCCCAAGCATACCTACATATCAAGCAACTACCTACACTGCAAATGGTAGTAGCAAGCACGCACATGTGACAAAGCTCCACTACAATTTAGAAGTTATTTACAGAAAAGTTAGGCGCAACAGCTGATGAAGTGATCCAACTCAGACACCTCATTGCTGCAGTGGTGCATCTCTTGCACATGTAAGGAGTACGTATTTAGATTACATGTAGCTGCCATGTATGGACATAGAAGAGTGTGGTAATGTCAAGAGAACAGCAGCACCCGATCTGAAGGAGTAACCATGGCCCAATTCCATGGCGCTGCTAAGCACACAGTTTTACAGTAAACAGAGGCTATGTGTATTTCATGGAGGCAGTAAGCATGGCAAAAGGCATTGCTTACTTTGGAGGAAATATTTGCTTAACATAGTGACAAAACAATGGAAATCTTTATGTGAGCACAATCGTAAGCACAACCTGGCCAAGCACCACCATAAAATAGTGCTTAAGGTTAGCAAATTTTTCTGCTAGGGTAAGCCAGACTTTTCTGCTGTTAAGCAGAAATCGGGTCTATGTTTTTTTTTCCCCACAGGCTTTCCTTGAAGAGCATGCCTGCCAAATTGCATACTGTGTAACTTCTGGGTATCCCTCAACCCTACAATTCACACTCAGATTTTTGGTAAGATGTTCATTCTATCCGCTCCGAGCAGAACAAAAGAGGGCGTGTTTTTTGGGTACTCACCCGGCATAGGCGCCCATGAGGCAGAGCACGCTGAGTACGCGTGACTAAGTTACTCTGGCATGTATGGTCTTTGCTTACATGCTTGTAACCACTCGTTTTTCTTTTTGCCGATTGAAGGTGCCTTTCAGCTCGGGGCGGACTGGGATAAATTTTGGATTTTCATTGCCTAGTTGTGGAAATATTGCTGGCAATTGACAGCAGGGTGACCCTTCTATCCCAAACTTTGTGGGCATTTTTGCTGGGTACTTTGTGAGTTCTTGCAAAATCCATCAAGTACAGCATCCAAATTCTATGTAGCATATCTTTGAACCTCCTAAAATGTGGACATCTTAGCCCTGTGTAAAGTGACAGTAACAGGCCTGAACACTTCTTCACCCACTTCACCTATGCACAACCATGTGTTGGATTTTACAGGCTTTAGGAGGATAGATTTTACATTTCCTGAAATATCTTCCCTGACAAGAAATGCTGGTCTTAGGAGTGTGAGTCTTTCAGGCACACTATCCTTGTAACTCACTCAAGTGACCTGGAGAAGTGATGTGTCTTTCATGCGTGCCTCCCACCTAGCAAAATAACTCTCTGAACAGCTGTAAGGAGAGAGCTATCCGCGCATGCCCCCTGCTGAGTCACAACAAAAAGCAACTTGTCAACTGATGACTATGATGAAGATCTTCATCCTACTAGTGGGTCATTACAAAGTTGCCACAGCTCACTGGTTGACACGGAGTGGAGGTAATCATGGCAAAGCTCCCAGTCAAGACGTCTTGCAAGCTCATCCAGTTCTCTGAAGAAAAAAAAAACAGATTCAAGAATGTAAGGATCTTTACCAAAGTTGTGCTCAAATGATGGTTTAAGCCTTGAACATAGCACTCCACTTCTAACAGAAGCCTGGTTTGTACATTACCTTATCTAAGCTATATTAATACCGTCTCCCTGAGGCTCTAATTTTCTTGTGTAAAGGTCAAAATCTCAAGGCTGTCCAAACTCTAGATTAAAAAGACTAAGTTGTGAAGCCTTGTGAAATTATTGAGTGATGACATCTTGCAGGTATCCTAACGAAAAAACCCCTGTCTTCTTCTTTTTCCACTTCTTTCTTGGACGAACCCATTGTGCCACTTCCAGCATATGTGAACAGCACTTTACCTTGTGTTAAGTAGAGGAGGTGTTGCAAGCATCCTGATGTCCTGTGCTTGCACCCAGGCATCCACATCTTGAACTGAGTTGACAGCAGACAGTCTTGGGCCATACAGCAACATAGCAGTCCTAGAGTGAGATAAAATTTGTAGATAAGTTGAGAGGTACCTGGGGTCCTTTAACCATTGGAACTACGGAGGGAATTAAAGCTTTCTACTTTCATCGAGAAATGTAGAGCAAGGAAGTCTGCTGTGAGCCATTTGGCTTCATCAGACTAGTATTTCTCTCCAATTTCCTTTGCATGAGCAAATGACCGAGATATTTTCTATCCCCCAGATGGGATACCAGATCATTGCGGTTGTTCACAAGCTGATGCTGATGCCCATTAATACTCCTGTGTGGAGGGAGGCAAGCAGGGGTGAAGCGACTTGCCTAAGGCCACAACTTATGGCAAACAGCTGGATTCAAACCCTTGACCCTCTGCTCATGAGTCACAAACCTTAACCACAAGGCCAAATACACCCCTATATGTAGAGCAATCTACTTGAAAAGTTTGGAAGTCTTTTGCATGGACGTCTTTTATGGACGATCAGTTTACAGTGAAAGCAATACCACAGGCAATTTTTAAAGAAATAGCAAAGTTAGTATCGGTTGTGCTGAGCCATTTTCTTAACAAGAAGTGCTGTAATTCATCCTCTGGAAATTGAGAAACTTTTAACTATCTACATTTGAAAAACCATTGCTGTGGTGCACAGAAGAAAGCAATCTGACCTCAAAGTTGCCTCCTGCAAAGTAGGTCTCTCTGCTGGGTTCTCTCTCAGAAGACGCTCAAACAGAGCCTTTACTTCGCTGGATAGAAACCCAGGAGGCTGGTATGAAATTTGAGGTAATGACTTTGCTGTCATGTCAGGTTGTTGTGTGGACTCCTCCATTGGCAGCTTAGTGAAGAGGCTACATAGCATGGCAGCAGCACTGTACATATCTGAACTTTCATACACATCTGTGAGGGTCAACTGAGTTTGGAAAGCCAAAACAACAGTAACAGTTAAGTATTCCATGTTACGTTCCATTTAACTAACAGTAAAGCATACTTTCAGGGAATTTATGAAGAGATGCTTACATGTAAATGAATAAATTTATATCAGGTACTGATTTTGCTCCAAGTTGGCAAATATTGCAATGATGTAAGTATTCAGAAGTTTTCTCTAAAGCCATTTCAAATCTGTTTTTTGAGAGAGTAGATGTACACAATTTTGCAGGTCAAAACTTACAACTTTCTGCCACGATTTTGGTGGTCCGTTGACAGAGTACTGCAGCAGCTCAGGAGACCAAGCGAGGGGGTTACCAGCACTGATCTGGCTTTTCTCAACGAACGGTATTCCTTGTCCTTCGTCATTTCTCAACTTTCTTGCATGCCCAAACTCGCCGAGCACCAACTTCATGTTCCAGTCGATGACGACAGCTTTGGCATTGATATCCCTGTGAGCTATGCCATTGGTCTGCAGGTGTGATAAGGCTTTCAAGAGCTGCAGCAACAGTCGTAGCACAAACGCCTCGTATGAATTGTGAATAGATCTGGACGAGGTCAAGGAGTGATCAACACCAAGTGATGAAACCAAGTGGTCTAGAGTTGTACAGTAATCTGGAAAGATGACCATAGCAGTCCTGTCTGACAATGGTCCAAAGCTGGCACTGTCCAGAAACGATGAAACATCAAAGATACTGCGCAATTCAGAGGTTGGAACATCGAAGTGGTGGCATATTCTTGTGATGTGAGGGTGAGGGGCATCGCATAAAGACTCCAGAACACTGAATTCAGCTCCTAGGGAGTCTGCTGTACACTGGTGGATTAGTGGTTTAGGTGACCGTCTGTGGCTCATTAACACCTGCACCCAAAGTACCACAAATTTGTAGAGTTCAATTTGTAGTCCAGCCATAAAAGTTACACCTGTTACTGGTAGCTTGATACAGTGATAGTTTCCTCCTCTATATCAACTTCAGTGACCAAAGACCAAATTCAAACCAAACCAGAATTGTGTCTTTCATTCCTACCTGTAGGTTTACCATACTTCAACAACATCCTATGCCAACTTCCACTACACCCCCTAAAAGTAACCATCTTCAGTCCTCTTAGTTTTCTGAGACTACAAGCCGAAGTGCACCAAGCACACTGAATGATGTATTTTGAGCACGATGCTATAAGTGCATGTAAAAAGGCATCACATGGTAAAGAAGCAAATAAAGGGTATTTCAGTTTTATACTGGTACATCCAAATTTAACAGAATTTGACATCAAACAAAGCATTCTAGGAGGCACATTTTGACAGATAGCTGGAGCTACATGTAAGTGGACTGGTTCCTGATCTCTGCATTGCGTTTTGGAACTACGGATGGGTGCAAGTTAGGAAAGACAGAGGTCTTGACAGTTCACATCATGACTTAAAATGGAAAACAAAAGTCATTCACTGACAATAGTGTTTCACCTTAAATGCGGCTGATGGAGGACTTGTTCAGCCTGACTATGACTTACCTTCATGATGTATGTTTGATCCTTGTACAGGACCCGAACACACATTTGAGCAATCAAACCATCTTCAGACTGCCTCAACTCTCTGTCAACAGGCCTTCCATCCATAACCTTATAGTCTTCCTCTAAAGTCCACTGCTTCCCAGCCTTGTCAATTGATAACTCTTCCTTCAGTTCATTCAGGCTTGATCGTATCGAGCACAGCCTGTTAGTGGTGGAAGTCTTCAGGATCTGAATGGCAGCCTTGCCTTCCTGCATCAGTGCAAAGACGTGCTGAAGACTAGAGTCCTGACATAGGTAAGGTTTTTGGAGGTAGGAACAAATACTCTTTGTCAACGATCCTTCTGAGTTCTGCTTCATCCGACATAAGCTTTTGTACTCCGAGATCAAGCTCTCTGTTCCTACAGACGTATCTGAGGATGAACAGGTTGGCAAGTCACCCAGAGAAGGTCTTTTCTGATATCCCTGCTTTGAATGTTTTAATCGAAAGAGTTCCATTGCCAGTTGGCGACTACGAGCATCTGATGCTCTCCTTTCTAGATGTTGCTTCTCAAGTTCTTTTGTCATTCCACTAAGTTTCTGTTCTAACTCCTTTCGGATCAGCTCCTGGCTTGGGCTTCCGCCACCCTCACGAAGCTGCATCTCCAGGGCTTCCTTTTGCGAAGTCAGCAATGCCACCTTAAGTTGGAGGCTGTCAATGGCCGCGATGTAATGATCCCGCTCAGTCTCTTCCTGCCTTCGATGGAAATCTGTTTCATCTGACATGATGTTGTTTAACTTGGCTGGGTCAGAGAACTCCTCAATGTTTAGCGGGCCTCCAAGTAGGGAAGGGGTTGGGTCCGAGAACGGCCTGTGGTGGTGATGGTAGGCTGGCGAGCTCCCTGGATCATCAGAGAGCCGATTGAGATTACACGGAATTAGCTTGGTTCCCGGTCTGTTTGAAAACAAAAAAGCAGGGATTATAATTCATCTGTATCATGAGGGTCTTTGTGCATTTGGTAAAAAAGGGTCCAATAGGCTGCGACTCCATGTGACTCCTGGCAACCAGATGACATTTCAGTCGATAAACAAGTGGACAGATGGCTCAATGAAACCGCAAACGAAGACAAGGACTCTTATGTGGTTACCCAGAAGAGTGGGGACTGACTCTGGTACACTGGAATGGATTTGTCACTGTGTAAGTTGTCACTTTTTCATGCCTCACTTTCCCAACAAGGAAGGAATTAAGAACTTCCCACTGGGTTGTATGAAATACAAAAAATGCAAAGTCTACATCCAGTTTGTAAAAGACTCCATGGATGCTGGAATACTGCACTCAAGAACTATTTTGTTTTTCTTTACTTGAGATTCATGAACAAGTATAACTCTCATACTAACATTCAATGCAATATACACGTACTTGTTTTCACAGATGTGTACTTCAACACTGGTTGGGTAGGGGTAGAAGTTTAGATTGAATTTGGTACAACAATCGCACTCCTCAAATATTTCTAATAAAACGATCAACATTTTACCTTTCTCGCCTTTCTACTTGCTTTTCCAGAGATGAGGCGAGGAGATTCTTTCTTAGGCTTGTCTTCTTTGCCCGTAGCAGCGAATCATCACTATCGCTCGCGCGTAGTCTTTGTCTCGTTGTCGCAACATCCTTGCTTGCTGGTAATGTAAGTGGGTATGACGAGGCTCGATAAGCTTTGTTGTTTTTTGGGGGGAGGAGTCAGATGCAGAGGAAGAGGGGAGGAAAAAAGCAATATGCACATGCTGTGGTTAGTGGTTCAACATGCAATGCTCATTAGTCATTTCATGAACTGTGATAAAACAGTGTTCCTATTGGACCTTAAACCCTAGCCCCCAGGCCCTTTTTGCTAGGGAAACTCCTCAATCCGCCAGAATCCTCCAATATCGGGGGTGACAAAATTGGATTTTAGTTAGCGAGAGTTTACTGTTGTCGCATAGGGTCTGTACAACAGTCTACCTCCGCTGACTTGCCATATGTTAAATTATATACTGGTACAAACGCAATGGGAACTGCTGAAGGTTAAAAAAAAAAAAGTCATCAGCTACTTGGAAGTTTATTCATCGGCCATCCCTATGAGTATCAATTTCCAAATTATGTTCACATAAGTTTTCAAGCATGAACCTGTGCAAATGCTTAACCAAGGAGTGTGCCATTTTATAAAGCCAGTGCTGATAGAATGCGCGGGAAAGCACAAGATCAAGTTGGTAGTAATTAGTATAAAATAAATCATGACTGCATTTTCAACGTGCGAAGAAATGAAACAACAGAAACCAATGAACGAATGCCACATGCAGGCAATGTAGCAGATTGTTAAAAATGTTACCAAAGGGTTCAAGATTATTGGAAAAAAGTTAATACCAATTCCCTAATTACTGCACCACATTTATCCAAAGACAAAAATCTCCATCCACAGCACTGCAGTCACATACCAGATTTCTTTTCCGTGAAGATCTTGGTGATGTCCTTGTGCTGTGCCCCTTGGGCTTCTTGGTGTGACGTCTTGCCGTGGTTGTTGAGGATGGTGGGATCAGCACCATGAGATACCAGGATGACGCAGGCCTCTTTGTGGCCTCGGAACGAGGCCAGATGAAGTGGCGTGTCGCCATTGTTGTTCTGGGCGTTGATGTCAGCACCACTATGAATTACAGACAGAAATAAATTCCACATTTAAATTTTGCCATTTCAGGAGGAAACATCGCTACATTCCTTTCAGGGCAGTCGAAAAGTCAGGATCAAGATAAGTCAAGAGAGTCAAGAAGCTGACTTGAGTCCAATGTTGTTCGATTCACTGAAGCACTAAATTTCATCAACAGTTCGGCTGGCAAAAGCATCATTTATCTTTATTTCTACATGTAGAACTAATTAAAAAGTTACCAACAGTCATCAAATTATGAGAACGGAGAGTTAATTTGAAAAGGTGTTTAGTTTCTAAAAATTCTTACTATCTGAGGAGGTACTTGATACAATCAGTGTGACCTCTGTCTGCTGCAGCATGGAGGGGAGTTGACCCCCACTGAACAGCCAAGTTGGTGTCTGCTCCTTTGCTAAGAAGTAGCCTGCAGATCTCAGAGTGTCCACTGGAAGGAGATAACAAGGATTTCAAGTGAGGCTACTGGTACAGACTTTACTGTGACCACTGTGAAAAGTTCAGAGTGTCCACTGGAAAGAGATAACGAGGGTTTCAAGAGAGGATATTGGTACAGACTTTACTGTGACTACTGTGAAGAGTTCAGTATGAGAACTCATTATCTGTCAGACCCTTGGCCTTTTTTGTGGCAACTTTGGAACTATTCTTGCTTTTTTTCTCTAAAACAAGAATCACTTGTTTTATACACACAAGAACGTGCATGCCTGGTAAAAAAAAACAATTCGAATTCTGAAATGGAAATACTGCTTTTTGGTTATAACTAGAACGGCCAATGTGATGGCATGTAAATCAGGAAAAGAAGGAAACTCCATTTGTACAAGTCAGTGGTATCTGCAGAACTTCTAGATAACTCCATACTGCCCGTTCAGACAATTTAGCACCACCACTATCATATCCCTTGGCAGGACCCAACGGGATCTGCTCCTGATTAAACCTTAGATCAAGTTAGTTGTAGAAGTCTGCGGTAGAACCATGCAAGGATATCTCTTTTAAGACCATGTGTGGTTCTGAACCCTCCGGTTCTTCTCAGAACCACACATACATGTACTCATAAAAGAGATATCCTTGAACGGTGCTGCCGATACCTCTACAACTAACTTGCTACCTTCACCATGAGAAGCTTCAAAGTTCAGCTTAGATCAAGCTCAAAACACTCAAAGGGATCAAGATAATGTGCTACATTTCTGCTGGTTGTTGACGTACATGTAATTACTGACCTAGGTAGGGTCAGACAAGGGTAGGTTGAGATGTTACTGATGTCATCACGGAAGACTCAAGTAATTCTTTTCATTAATTCCCGGCTGGCGGGACAGACATACAAGTATCCCATACTGTGGTTCAGGCATGGCTCAGTGATTTGTCTTTATCATAGCTTGCTCTTCAATCCTTATGTCTTTTCATATGTTTTATCCTTTTTTCATTAAAGTACACCTTTGATCATTTGAATGCACCTGTAAAAGGCAGGAAATAATTTTTTTCCATTATTGTTACTATTATCTCTTTTCTATCTTCCAGACCTGATTAACGATGGTATATCAACCCTCCTTCCAGTAAGATCTAGGTAAACAAGGCAATTAATGAATACAAATCAGGGACCAATTCCACAAAGCTGGTCAGCAGAAAGCCCTGCTCAAAAATTGATATTCTCAGCTAAAACTGGCATACATGTACACATAGTACCAGTCATGAGCAATATCACACTGAGACCATCAGGCTGGCAACCGTTTATTTGCTAAGCAAATATTGTCTGCACTAAGCAGTTTTTCAGCATGGCAGCTCAGTGAACTTAGTCTTACACAGGTCAAAGAAAATGAGCGAAACTTACCCACAAGCTGCCCAGTACAGAGGGGTTGCATCCTCGTTGTCCGTGGCATCGATGGAGGCACCTTCCCTGACCTCGGCCAAGACACGGTGGTACAGCCCTCGCTTGGCGGCGAGAATGAGCTCAGACATTTCGGGACCGGGCGGCTCCTTCCTCTCTACCCCCTACTGCTGATTGGAGTTTGTCATCCAACATCGGGGTGACCTGGTGAGAGAAGTGATCGCTAATGAGAATGAATTCAAAATTCATTTCTCTTTAAAGAATAAGAAAAAAGATCCTTTCGTTCCCTGGCACAGCACATCCAAGATACGAGTACATATAAAAGCTCACGGAAGCGTGCTGGTAAATTGGTCAAGACGTCAAGAGGATACTGCGAATTTGTATCACACATTTAAACAGCCCACAAACCTTTTTTTCACAAGCAGATGCAAACAAAAACAACAAAATATGCTGGTAAAAGTTTCTTGACTCTGGTCATTTAATACATGTACAATACTGGTGCAGATGCAGTACATGTACATGTACTCTTACACTGCTCTTAGAAGTTTCACTTTCATTCAGCTGCATAACCCGTGGCATTTGTTGACACAGCGTGAAAGGTTCAAAGAGGTTCACATCCATTTGTGCAAATACTTGGAGCATGGCTTTGAACCTGACCTACTTTACTATGTTACTTCTTCTTGCGATCTGAATTTTTTTTTTCCTTCCAGGAACAGGTCCCAATATATTTCAACCTTTAATTCAGGTTCAACATTTCAGCAAAGAACGTTCTGGTTAAATCCACAATTATAAAGTGAAACATACATGTACATGTAGAGTACATGTATTCGCAAAGAATTGTGGATTTTTAACAATGAATATTCTGATAAGGTTTCAACTTAGTTCCTCTTTTCAAAAATGCTGGTAATTATTTTACCACATGGCCCCAAGCCAATAAACTCTTGTGTTTAGTTTCTGTCATCTGTTTGTGCAGCATTGACACACTTGGAACAAATGTAAACTTGTACAAAACAAATATTTGGCTTCTGTTCCATTTTCCAGAAAATGTACTAAAAAAAGAAACTCAATAGTTTTGACAGCTTACCAAAAAAGGCTTGCACATGCAGAAGTGTAATGATGGAAAGAGCACATCACTGACAGAACAGCAATCTACATACATGTATCCTTGCCAAGAATGCCAATGGCCAGTGACTATGCAAAACAAAGCCCTCTGTCAAATCAGGATGGAGTCAGGCTTTTAGTCCCAGCACAGAAAGCACACATACTTCTATCCACATACAACACAAAAAATACAGGAACTGAAGTGACCACAAAACAGGACCTATAGTGCCGGGGAGACCACCAGTAAACATAAGAGCTTTGCTGGGAAAAACCAGAACGACTCAAAAGCCATCTCTGTTTCTATACAGAGTCACTCTACATGCATTTGTATACCCAAAGGTTGCAAAGGGAAAAACTATACAAATTCCACGGTAAACTCTTGTGACCAGCAGCTGGTTGACAACTTTTCAAAGTACATCAACCGCGTTTCCTTTTCTTTCACTATTCAAAACAGTCAATTCGAAAAAGGGGTAAAAGGATAAAAACCAGCATCTCAGGCCAGCAGTGTTGACAAAATTTACAGCCAATGTCATATCCACAAAAAAAAAATAAAACTCCTCTTAGAGGGAGAATAAAATGTTTATACCTTTCCATTTATACATTTAAAAATGGTTGAAAAAGTACCAGCCTGAAGAATTAGAAATTCATGTTACATACCGGTACGCACATGTTCATTGGTGATTGCAACATAGCATAAAGTTCAAGATGTCTCTACGTACAATACTGAATATCTACTAAAAAAACATACAAGCTGGCTTAAATGGGCACATCCACTAGCAATTCATACTGTCTTACACTTTTAATGTTTACAGTAAAAATCTCACGGAGGTCAACCCTTCCTTACCATATCAGGCTACTGGTGCCCTCATGTCCATCAGCATGGTAGAAACATCCATTTTACATCAGTCCAACTAAGTCCGCAGACAAGTCATACCACTCCAAGACAGCCCCCAAATTCCAAAATCAAAATTCAGATGTGGGATTGAAACGTCAGCTGGTGACACAGGTGCCTGTACATGTAGATTCTGTATTTCTTCTTACATGTGCGACATTTTAAAACTTACAACAGTGACATCCAGTTGTACACCTGCAACCCATGAGGCACCAATTTACCACTGCAGTTGAAACCTGACTTCAAAGTTTACTGCATCCCCTTGCACTGACCATGCACTGACTAAGTTCATCCTGCACCTAGCTGTCCCTATACCTGTCATGTAAATTTGCTCCCTCCAACTTATTGCACCTGCCAAGTGTCTAACAGAAGCACCTGTATGTTCAGCTGGCACACCTGCACTGCAGAAGTCACTGGACAAAGTTAACAGTGTAATGATAATGCATGCTCTCCTGCCGGGTACGAGCAGCAAATGCTGAACAACAGCTAATTCCTCCCACCTTTTTATAGCAGTCGGCAAACAAGGAAGTAAAATATGCGCATTCCTAAATGAGGACCAGTTGTACACGTACTAGTTTTATTTCCTAACTTACAGTGCACTTATAACAAGGAGCACTTTTGTTAAGGCGAAAAGGGGAAATGCACTTCCTGTACAGAATTGTTCAAACTGCTATAACCTTCCACAAGAAATTATTACAAAACACTGGTAACTCTGCAGAGTCACATGACATCATTGGGTAATGTACATGTAACTTCAGAATTTCATAACAGGGCATTTTGATAACTTCATCAGTGAAATACAATCAAATGCCAGGCACAGCTGGGTTACAAATTTGACACAGAATAAACCTGGATAAATGTCACCTACATATCTACTATAGGTATTGTAAATTTTATAATTGGTTTACATGTAGTCAAGAAAATTCTATGAAATATATCTAGCAAGAAATGAGACCGAGGGGTACCCCTGAACATGTCCAATCCCTGTACACATTCTAGACTATTGTTACCTAACACATCCCCCTAGATGTCGTAACACTAACAGAGTTCCTTGGATTCCAGTGAAACAATGACCAACACAAAGTAGCGGCGGCTCTCTCTGTCTCATATCTTGCTTCATATGCTGTGAAAATACACATTTCTGGTACTTTGAACACTCTTTTAAACTAGTTTTTTGATGGTTTCCCTCATTTTTCCTTTTCCTTTTGCGGAAGATAACACCCCAAAATGCCTCTAAGCTTGTTATTCAGGAAGAGGGTAACCTTGAGTGGACAGTGAATCTCTTTTGGTCCACACTACATGTAGGTACCGGTACCTGCAAAGTTAACACAGCATTTGCCTACATGCACAGACTTTTCTAGTTGCACTACTATTTTAAACAAATTATTAAAGTTCTCAAAAAAAGTAGCAATTAAAAAACATCCTTTCACTGACTCAGGAATTTTAATTTTGAAACACTACATGGAGGAGTTTATAGGTCAGAATAATAACTTGAGTATTTGAGGAAACTCACGACTCTTGATAGACTTTTGATAGACATTTCTGATTGCTGTGGTTTTCTGATTTGCTGACATGCATGGAAGTCAGCCGGTGATTGGGTAAACTTTCAGTTTGGTGCACGAATGTACATTCACATGCTATACTACAATACTGTGTCAAATTGAGGATTTAGAAATACTTCATTTACTTTTATTTCAAAGAAACGCATTGGTACTCAGAAACCGTAGCATAATTTCACAATTGTTTGCCCGAATCACGGTTTTTGGGTTTGGGATATTTCAGTCTGAGGCTCATACCGTAC
>NW_019091382.1:1183-22436 GCF_001949145.1 Acanthaster planci | reverse complement strand
CTTTAAACAAAACAAATTCTGATGAATGAAAGATGTCATAAACTGTCAGGGCAACGACTGATTCATCACAAACAGAACGGACTTCCATTCACAAGAGCAAAATCAACTACATGTACATATTTTTAAATGGAAGTTGTGTATCCACTTGTCCAGTTCATATAAAATCCTTCATTAAGAACTCCTGAGCTTGATCCATTTGAAACAGGAAAAATGATTTGGCATACAATTCAGATTTGTTGTGTATTGATCAGAATTGGAATCCAGGGAAGCAAACTCACTTGTCGCAAACTCACTTGTCAATTGACTTTTAAAAGTCCACAATCATAATTTCATTTTTTTCTTTTTCAATGCAATTCTTCTTTCTGTCTGCTTGCTAAATTTCCTTCCATTTGGCATAATCTCATTTCAAAATTCTGGATAATTGTTTGCCCCCACCTCCATTTACATACATGCAAAGAATGATCTAGGGTAGCAGACAGTCTGTCAGGCAAACCAGATAGATATCACCTTCCCCCCCCCCAAAAAAAAAGGCTCCTGAAGACAAAAAGCCCCATTGCTATTGTTAACAGCAAACTTTTTAAAACCCATTCCCCCTGAATTTCCCCTCTGTTGTTTGAAAAAAAAAAGTCTCCTTAACCTGGCTCTCCTGGAAAGAGAAATCCAGGGGTCAGAAAAATTTCGCCAGGTGTGTTGAACAAAGAGCAGCCTGTAGGCTCTAAGGCTTTCAATGGTAAACTTCCCTTATTCATTCAATTATCACTGTACAACAGTTAATGACCGCACGCTTTGCAGACGGGAAAATCCCCACACAGTCCAACAGCAGTCCCTACAATATTGCTTGCGGTCTGCAGCGGCCATGTGCATTGATCAATTACCATCATGCCGGTACATCACAGTGCAGTTCACAATGCTCATTAAAACATTTTGCACGTTGACAAAATTCCGACGCACATGCATATTTCACATTGTGCAATCTATGACTTTTTCTTTGTTTCTGAATGGAAACTCAAAATGGAAAAGCCTTCTGATTGAGTACCAGAATTTGAAAGTGTCACATCAAAATCTGCTAAAAAAAACAAAACTTTTGGCAGGAGCCACACTGTAGCAGATACTCCAAAAAATTCAGTCTTTTAACAGTACGCATTGTCCTTCATTCTAAATATAATTTCTAAAGAAATTGCTTCTTGGTAAAAACCTGAGTATCAATTGGTTAAAATAGTTTCCATGGTTCCATGCATGTCAGTCTATGGACAATACTGGGATTTGACCAGCATCTGTCTTGCCGGGCGAGAAATCAAAAGGACAACCCTCCGTATCAGAACCAAGTCTGTTACCAGTGTTCCCCTCAGCTAGGCATTTTATTTGGGCATGGAGTCGATAAGCGGCTAACTTTGTTGGATATGTACAGGTCCACTTCTTACTCTCTGTCAGTAATGTACAGATTTGGGTTGTGTCTGGAGATATCAAGGAAGGACAGGTTTGTTCTTCCCCTTATTGCGGATCTCAGAATACACGGTTGATCACGGTCACCTCTTGTGGCAAGGATTGTTTTTTTTTCAAAAGTTCATTAGCTGGCTTAGCCTCGACTTTAATCCCGACAATGCTAAATTTGTCTAAATTACTCAGCCTCACGTAAATATCACAAAATTTATGTTATTCCATGGATCCTTTCTCTTGTAATACCTGCTTCGGACTGAGTGGAAGAAAATGACAGACATAAGAAAAAGAATGATCATTGAGTATTCCAAAACCCTAACAGTATACTGTGTACGTACTCAGGCAAACCTCTTCAAGCACGCACGTGCTTACTTGAAATACATGTAGCCAACTACAAGACCAACTATTCATACAGCAAGTTATACAAGTCATACATGTATTTCATCGTTTGAATTTTCCCTCCCGGGGGTTGACCTACAAGTTCATGAAGTGACAAAATTCGTAAAAAAAAAAAAACAATATAGAATGTACATGTACATCGTACCACACTTTTATGAAGTCAAGGGGCAGTCCCGCGCATTTTACACAAACCAAAGTTCCTCCTATTTCATCCGCTTGACTATACTAGTCTATTGTCCAGTCCATGGGCAGGTGTAAAACTGGCAGGGTCCCCTTAAAGAGTTACAGAATGGAATGAGTTTTCAGCCTAATACACGTACACCAACTTCCTTGTCTGAAGCTGCACATGCACCTGCAGTTGTTTATTTGAGTACCTGGGAATTTTATATAGCAGGAAAAATATTACTACACATATTACTGTGTGTCTTCAATGAAGAAATTTTATTCTGGTTTCAACTTGATTTAAGTCCTACAGTCGTTTCTACAACCCAATCTCTCTCCTTTACTAATCAATTTAGTATGCACTGTGTGCATGTACAAGTAAGTCTATGACAAGGAAACCCACAGAATGCATACCCATACCACAAAAGCTAAAACAAAACTAAAACAGTTCAACTAATGCAGGACAAACAGGAAAACAATTAGCAATAATCTAACGTTGTGCATGTATACCCTACCCCTCAGTTCTAAAAATAGCACTCAGCAGCACTTCGGTCTAGCAGACGCCAAGGTGTGTGTCTTACCCTCAAATCCATTTTAACATCACCAATCAACCAGGAGACTACAGATGCCTTTTGTCTATGATTGAACATGGTCAACAAGCAACTCCTGACAGTGAGTAATAGCACACCTGGCCCAAACCTTGGCATTTTCAATCTCAAGCAATAGCCAATATCATTATGGAGATGGACTGGCACCCAGGGCTGTACAGGTACAATGTACATGTACATGTACGCCTACAGTGAACCACTCTCAAGATGGATACAAGTATCTCAGTCTAAACACGTGGGCTCCCCAAATCCCAGCTTGTTTTTCCACAACTTGTCTCAGAATGGAATCACTGGGCCAAGAAGTTTCATGTTTAGTAAAGGTACTCATACAAGTGTCTATCTAAGTACTAATTTGACATTTGATCACTGACGTACAAATTAAAGGTGCAGTCCACCTATACATTCAAGCATAATTAGAAACAAGAACTTACAATTTATACAGAGCAAGTTGAAGAAATGGCATCCAGTCCATTGAATTGCGGAATTGACTCAAAGCTAAGTTAACTGTCTTTGGGCAAATCAGATACAGACTCAAGAAATTCAACCAATATTTATTAGCACCAAGCTGGCACCCAGCTGGTACCAAAGGTTATTCAGATGATTTTCATTGCACACCAGTCAGCCTACCGGTACATGTAGAGGTACGAGTCGATAAGCACACCATACCAGGAAGTTGATCTCAAATCTGGATCCTACTGTATGAAATTGGTCCAATTGGTGACCTATGACTTTTTGGTCGGAACAGACAACGACTGAATCCCAAGGGGTTTCCTTTTGTCACAACTGGTCTGACATTTGAGGGAGATGAAATTGAAAGTGTCGAAACAGAGTCTTGATGGGGCTAAAACTCACAATGGGGTAAATACACAATGTTCCATTCCCAAAAAATGAGGGGCATGTACATGTATAATACCCTTAGATTTTTTCCCTTAATTTTAAGACCTGAATCATTAGACACTATATTCAACAAAGAGCCTCACCAAGTTTAGAAGCACTCATGTTATAAAATGCCCAACTTGCACACGTGTGCCACTGTAGACTCGTCTCGAAGCCAGAGTGAACCTATGCTTTTATTGCATGCAGCCTTGAGCTCAAATGGTTACTGAACCGACTGCCCCTTTCACCATTACACAGCTTTTACGAGGTGGTGTAGCCACGACAGCTTTAGAGCATTCAGATTAATGACAGTTAATCTCTGCATCTTACATGCCACCACAAAAACCTCAGGAAGTTTGGGAGATTTTTAATTCTGGACTACAGAAAGCAGACATAAAAAACGGAGGGATCAAACGATTGATCGCAATCAAATAGCCAAGGTGTGCATCTAGGAATTTTACTACTTACACAAACAACAATTTCGATACCATCTGCTCAATAAACACAGAGGAAAAGACTTTGGGACTGACCACACATTTTGGCCCAGATCAATTTTCCTTCCTTCCTTGCTCTAGTTCTCCGAATAAAAGAATTGTACACTAATTTTAACAACATTGTTTACTCCTCGCAGGAAACCATACTTAGAGGAGAAAACCTAAAAACACAATTGATTTGTTGACGAAGGCCAACTGGGAAATCCCTCCCCACAAAACAGGATATTTAATACAGACGCACAAGTGACCATGTTCAAGCCATCCTTAATGTGTCCTTTATGAAATGTACGATATGTTCTATTTATTAAATTTGTACATGTTAATTACATGTACATGAATTTTAAGGCAACAGCCGTGGCAACAGCAATATGGATTGTACTAATTACCCGGTACCTACTTGTATACATGTACCAATTCTCCCTACAATTTATATATATATACATGTACAATGCACATTACATTACTCTACATGTACATAGTCTGTCTGTATCTGCTTTGGTGCTATAGTCTTTGTCCTTGTATAATTTCACAACAGTTTTTTTAAGCACTCGTGCAGTAGCATCATGTAGCATTATTCCAACCAATTTCAGCAAGATGAGTACCGGTATCACCGGTTGTATGTCACGCTAAATGTACATGTACCTACCTTGTAAAAAGGCAGTTTTCCTTACAAGTTAATGCAAAATGGTAGTGCATACTCAGCAGCTGAGCTCTCCTTGAGCTTGAATCCCACAATCTTTTGAACAAATTTCAAAAGAAACTGAGAAATTTGTTTCATTTTCTTCACAGAACTGAAGATATATGTATGTAATAAACATTTAACAATATGTACATGTATTGTTTATAATATGGACCAAATAGGAATAAACTATGGATGCCTACATGAATTTTAGTAGGATGAACACAAACCACGTAGCAACTGAACTCATATATACTGTACATGTACAGTTACCAGTATATATCTGCAGTATCTCAGGGTTTTTGCGGAAAAAGCTGCAAGAAAGTCAAGTGCAGTTACCTACAGTACGTGTTCCGTAAGTGGAATCTCTTCTGCTGTAGGTCAAATTGGTAACCAAAGTCTGCCACTCTACAGGTGGGACCCAATCTGATAGACGTATCACTGGTACATGTACAGTACAGCAGGTCTTAAAAACCAATTTTGTTCTTTGGAAAATTCTCAGTAAAATCTCTCAGTGTTCAAACCACTAACGTCCGTCTTTAAATCAAAATGCCAAATTGATTTATATTTCAAAATGGGCTACATGTAAGAATTTTTATTGACACTTTACGTGAAAAGCAACAAGAAAACACAGGATTCATTTAGTGGAAGGTTCAGTTACTGTTGGTAAGATGTAACTATAAATAATAATGCAATGAAATGAACCGCAACACGAACTTGAAAAATGCTGGCAGAACAACACAAACTCTCGCAGGTCCAGACTTACCTTGCAATGAGATTCGAATGCAGGGGTATACGCGAGCTTGAATTATTTTTAGGGAGACATCTGGCTTTGTTCCAGCCCACTGGTATGGTATACGAGAATTTCCGCAACGGATATCTTCTCGAGACACACATATAAAGGGCAAGATCAGAGACATCTGCACAAAAATGATTCTTATCCAAAAACTCAGCACCAGTTTCAGGTTTTGTATGTGCCTTGGAGCCTTAGACAAGAGTGCGTGTACATGTACCAGTACATGCACAGTAGTTATGGGCTGTAACTTGTCATAAATCTTCTAAAACATCAGTTACGCCAGCGTACACCTTTTTGTTCTACGTGGATAACGGCCAAAATACAGAACTGTACTTTTGTATCATACAGTTCAGTACAATTGATGAACATCCATTAATTAAATGCACAATAATTAATCACCCAGAGGCAGCATCGCTGCACACAGGGACAATCCCTACCCCTTGGGGAACAATGGAACAGTCCATCTGACAGAAGGGGATTCCCCAAGTCAGTCCCAGCAGCAGGTTCATAAATATTCATGACAGATGGTTACAAAGTGTTTAGCTGTATGCTTTATCAGGTGCACTGCGCTGGTCCGCACCATTCGATATTGATAACTGGCCAACTTTGATTGCAAAGTTAGGGTTTTCTCCATTAACCCTAACCGTGCTGAACCCAACAAGGTTATGCAGGATTTCAATGGTCCTTAGGGGGTTAGGGTTAAGCCCTGATTTCAGAGAGAATGAACCTTTGGATCTTTAACACGATGAAAAGAACTTTGAAATTGATTCTACTGGCAAAAGTTGACTTAAATATCTAGCACACACTCAATTCCTCTGTGCGAAAACCAAAACCGCATACACATGTAAATTGACAGTACATGTATTGTGTACAATAGCATGGTTTTTAAAGCATATTTATAAAAACACTTGTTGTCAAGTACTTTTTGATTCAGTCCTTGCATTTTACGTGCGTCCTCATACCTCTTTCATTACACGGCCCCCTGGTCAGTGTCAGGTGTTATTGTCAAAACCCCCACAACTGATGCATGTCAATGGTCCTTTATAAATGCCAAATCTCTCTGGCATGCACAATTAAACAAATATAGATGTTCAGCTGTTCCACGGAGAGTAAACAAGTCAACTCACACATTATACATCACAGCCATACACAATGCAGTTTTAGGCCAGAGCTCCTCATGTATGGTACATGCCCATGAGTACCTTAGCTTCTTTTGACAGGAACAAAAAATATTCATTTGGATTAACAAATTAAACAACAAATCAGGCCTTTACAGTACCTCTGACGGTCCTGTTCTCTGAGTTGGCAAGTCCACTGGGTAGTCTCAGTATAGAGGTAGCCACATTAGGAGTAGAGACTTGTTTCCTGATCATGAATCCAACAGCCTTCTTTATGCGTATGGCCTGAAGTGAAGTAAGCTCTATCATGAATCATGGGAAGACACCAAGGCTCCACTGGCTGAGTCAGGGTTACACATCATGTCCGCCTCATGAGGTAGCAAGAATAGGAGTAGGGCTGCAAGATGTCAAGGGAAGCACGGCAGAGTGTCAGCAGTCGGCAGGACACAGGAAGATGCATGATAAAGCACTGTCCACTGGACAGTGCATGATGTACATGAACATGTATGGGGCTAACGACTGTTTCAATGCCTGTCAGGGAATGATGACATTGAATCAGTTGGCCTAGCACAAGGGAACTTACACTGAAAAAAAAAAGACTGCCGTAAAAAAAAGACACAAAATCAAGTGTAAGGAAGCAATGGCAATGAACCGAGTTGTGCATTAACTGTAGCTAGTGAAGAAAAAAAAAGTTGAAATTATACATGCTTCACAGAACCAGATGACATGTCAGCTTTCAAAAAAGGTCTTAGTTATAATGGTCTTGGCAGTAAACTGCATCCCACCAAACAGATATTGGTAACAACAGGTCAAGTGCTATATTTGGATCAAACCAAACAAAATTTGCTGTTATTTGACAACTGCATCCTCTGACCTGGAAAACTGCCAATAGGTACTGTATTGGTAGATACATGTAGGTGTATGGTATATGTAGGTTTATCAAAACATGTACATGTAGGAACACTGATCACTTTGTTGAGGCACAGCAGAAAGCAATTGCATGGGATTTGATTAACTGATCAACCTTCACTGTGCTGTTGCAACTTTTATGCATGCATGTTACAGGTGCAAAGGAAATTAGATTTGCACATCCAAATTCGTTTACATGCATTTACAATCTTACAAATATTTGGGAATGTGACTGGAACAGTGCAACACCAAGCAAGATCCCACTGAAGGCAATTGAGTTCCTGGTGATCCCAGCAAAGAATTAAACGCATACTGGTAACATGTTAATTCTGTTCTCGTTTCAGCCCTGGCAAGCAGGTGCAGCAGACTGCTTGTGAATTTCGGTACGGTCGGCACTGCTCAGCCCCCCCCTCCTCCCAAACTTAGCGTCCTCTTTTGTGTTCGCCATTCCTCACTAATACCCGGAAATGTTCTTAGGCAAGAGAAAGAGAAACAAATCCCTAATTGAAACACAATCGTTTTTTTTATTTTTCATGCTGCTCTGGTGTCCCTGATGTTCTTCACACACCACATGGTTTGAATGCCCGCAGTATAACAGAAACAGAAAAAAAAAACATGCAAAATCTAATATCTGGAGAGAAGCTGTATGCGTAATACAAATACATGTTACTGCATGTGTAGTTTCTTTTTTAACGTGAGCGCAGGTTTTTTTTTAATTTTCATTCAATGTAAAAAAAAGAGTGCAGGTACCGGTACCTATAGGTATGAGAATGTATAGCAACAGCGTCTTTAGTCTGGAGAATTCAAGTTGTTATGCATACGTTTTATCAGATGACTCAGTGTACCAGATTTTATTCAAATTTACGGTGACTCGCAAATGTCTTGTTCCACTTCACATGTAGCATTCATTAATTTTCTATGTACATGCATGTAAGTTGTGTCAGAGAATGAGGCAACACACATGTACAATGTACATGTGTACACTTTGATGAGTTGGAAAAACATGTCCATGGAGAAATAGGAGAACATACATGTAAAAACTGTAACTGAGCATAAACTGGTACATGTATTTGTAAATATACATCATGCAAGAAGATACTCTACCAAGAGAATTATGGTTAGCCAGCCAATTATATCTTCTAGGAAATACATGTATGTTTACTGTGTCATCTGTTGTAATCCCTGATCTAATGTGCTCATGTTTGCTTTCTTTGCATGAGGCAGAGATAACAGGCAGCGGATCAATCTATTCAGGCTGCCAATTTTCTGAATGAAAAGCAGGAACTATTAAGCTGCAGACAATGCTTGTGGAGCAGCAACAAAACCCATAAACCATTAAGACAAGTATATCCAAACAAACTGAGAAGTCATATCAAAACAGTGTGATTCATTTGCATCTGTTGGTTCAAGGTATTTCCTCTATTTGCATGGACATGTACCAGTGCAGAAGTTTCTTGAAGCCATATGCGGTATGTTATACAGAACTTGATCGACAGTGTAGGCCTTGGTACCGACACATGGTGGAACAATAGCATTTAAAGTGAAATGCTGAACTATGACAACTCTAATTGTGGTATTAATTCTGCAAGCTCAACAGAACTTGAAGCTTGTCGATGAACCCACAGTTGTTGTCCTAGTTCAGTGAGGGTACATTGAAAGAGGTATACTGAAGAGGGTCTGAAGTGCACGTACATGGAGCTCAAGTCAAGAATTTCTGTGCCCAAAGACACACTGAGAAAGACATGAATCGTGGCTGAACTACATAAGACAAGAACCTTTATACTGCAACAACTTCAACATTTCCTACTACAGCCAGAAGCCTTTCCCAACAGGTGCAATCTACCTTACAGATGTAAGACTAATAGCCTGACATACACAGTGCTACAGTGCCAGAATGGTACATAATACAGGTACATAAGTGTACGTGTACATGTACATGTACATATACAGTACTGCACTGAGACTCAGCATTGGAGCCTAGTACCTGAGGAACCAATCATGGCATTGGGAACCAGCTGCATTTTATCAGTTCCATTACACGTCAGACAAAACTATATGCAAGTGGGAGGTTGTGAATTCAGAATCAACACTTTCTTGGCAGTATCGGTATAAACATAAAAATGTTTCCCATATTTAAAACTAATTCCCAATACGTCACATGTTTTACGTTTTCTCACACATACATGTCATTCGGTTTCCCTGACAACTACATGTACCAAGGAACCGTAGCCTCCAAGATAGGAGAAAATCAATCTCCTCATTTTAC
Organism: Acanthaster planci; assembly: GCF_001949145.1. Next base: position 12,692 of record NW_019091382.1, on the reverse strand, counting down.
TCCTCTTCACATAACTTACTACAAGGAATGGGGGGCTCCGACGTTCCATAACAAATAATTAACAAAATCGTTGAAACTAATTGAATTAGTACTTCAAAGGATACATTGTTGGTTAGGGTGAGGCTGACATGGTGTGCAAAATGCTTGATTGGTTACTTGGAGGCAGGAAACCAGAGTTGATTCAACAAGATCGTTACCGTCAATGAAGCTCACAAAAGAAGACTTTCAAAGAGCAGTGCTTCCAAAGAAGACAACAAGTCACACATGATCACTGTTTGCTGAAGCGTGTGGGCGCTGGAAAAGGGAAATGGGTGTGGGCAGCTAACAGCTAAATAAAACAAAATTTAACCCAGTGGTTCACAAGAAAATCCTACCACATATGGATTAACTAACACAAAGGTGGGGCTTCCCAAAAAGTCCAAGTCAACAAAGGGTCGACTGAGCAAGGATTCAAGCGTGTGGACGTCAGATTAAATGAGCAAATGGGCCAGGGTGTAGAGGAATCACCCAATCTGCATAACTGCACGAATTTGAACAGAAAGGCACAATGATACACCATTTGTTGCTGTGCAGGCCTAAATGGACACAACTCGAAATGCAAACACTTTTGACACTAACACTTGCAGTTGCTAAAAAACAGAAACCTACGGTCTATTCATTTTCCAAACTAGCTTTGTACAGCATGTAGCTTACAAGAAAACGCTGTGTCCAAATGATATACATATACCGGTACTTCAACCAATTCAATTTTGTAAACATATACGGCACATCTACATGCAGGATACACAAGCGTGTGTGGGGGGGAGGTTGGCAGTTACCAGTATATTAAGGTAAACTTTCAGATTTTCAACAACCTTTGACCTGGATGACCTAAAGAACTCCTGCATGGACCAACCGATACTAAATGACTTTCCCATGCTTGTAGTAATACTATTACATTCCCTGAATTACTTGGAAACTTTGTCAGGATTTCTTATTCGAAAATGATGACTCTGTGGTCAAGGTCCACATTTGAAAATACACTTTAAGAATACATGTGTACACAGCAAGAGTACATAATGAGTCCTGAAATGCAAACATTTACCATGTACATGTAAAGCTTTTGATATCTACATTTTTTTCTCCTGTATTATTTCACAGCAGATTTGCTCCACAATTCTTCCAAACCCTCTGAACCCTTTGAACTGACAATTACCCAACAGTGGTATAGCCAGGGGGGCACATGCCCCTCCCCCGTGTCCTCCCCCCCCGAAACATAAAGCTGAATGGATGTCGGACAAGGCTCACACAAACATGCCCCCCCCCCAAAAAAACCACACCACTGAAAGCTGGTGATCCCTCCCATAAGATGCTGATGTCCCCACACTTGTAAAATCCTAGTTACATGTACGCCACTGTTTCCCAGGCACACAAATTCCTGGACCGTTCAGCCTTTCTCAATCACTACATAGAAGTCCTCTGGCACGCTTATGATAGAGGGTAAAAAAAATGCTGACTTGTCCCTCCCTCTTTAATGAGGAAGCACAACAAACCCCACTATTGTGGCTCAGTCAACAAAACTAGAACCAAGAAGAAACCTGACCGACTAGGGGAGAATCCCATGAGCAACTCTGAAATCTATTAATTGTGTTGTTTGTTTTTTTTCAAACCATACCAGGAGGATTCCTTGCATAATGTATCTTTCTGTTTCTGCCATACATGTACACAGTCAGCTTAAACCAATAAACCACCTGCACACAGTGAACTCCCACATTGTACACTCTACTGTCATGACTTTTAGAGGGCATGCATGTTTACAATTTATCAAAATCTGTCTCAAAAAAGTTACAAGATGTAATCTTTCAAATTTGAATTTTTCAGTCGGATAACAAACTTTAAAGCTCTACTTACAATGGCCCAATGCTCTTACAAGCAGATCCAAATACACAGGGCAAGTTCCAACAGAGACCACTCGTCAATAACTGGTTGATTTTCCCTGGTAACCCTGTGCCCAAAATATGTCCTGGCTACCGGGCAATTTCAACCAAGCAGTCAACACCTGGTCCTCGCTCGAACTTGCTCAAACGGAGCTGAAATTTTGTTGATTTCGCAACAGTGTCAACTTTTTTTGTTGTGCTGGTTTTTTTATTTCAATGTTCAATTCCTTTACATCAGTGAGGATTGCATTTACAGGTAAGCAAGTTTTCAGGACAGGTAAAGATGCCTAGATTAGAGATTAATGATAACAATAGACATTCTATTACTGTGTTCAATAACTGGTCAATCCCTACAGTACTCAATCCTGCCACAGTTGTTTAACTGGGCAAATATTTGCCTACAGTATCGGTGGAATCTCTGTCAGACTGCGTGCTATTACATGCAGTTCCTGTATTTAGCCCTTATTGGAAGGAGCACACAAAATACATGAACTGTAATGCATCACCGCATGTTTTCCCAATGGGATCTGAGAGTAAACGAGATAGGTTTGCGGTCGCACCATGGATATATCTCTTTTTTGAGTACGTGGGGTTCTGAAAAGAACTGGTCGTACTCAACATTTCGCACTGTATGCTCTGTCTGTCGTCAGGAGAAAAAAAAAGGATACATAAGCATGTATATCCATGGTGCTACCACAAACCTATCTCGTTTACATGCTACCTCCACTCTGAAAAGCTTCAAATCTCATATGGGATCTGCGAGATCATATTTTTGTCAATAACCGTCGAATTACGACTGCATGTACATTGTACTATACATGGGAATGCTTCAAGTGCAGTGTATGGGTTAATTCAGTGCACAGGTGGCAAAAGAGGCCCAAAGGGGAACTTTCTGTCAGCCTTCCTGTTCAGTTCATTTTATTTCTGGGTCTTTTCCATGTTGCTTTTCTTATTTCCCATGGGCAACAATCCTGAGATTCGAGCACCTCATGCCCTTCCATGATTTCTGAATTCCTTTGAGGCTTCTGTTAACAGGTATACGTGTACAACTACACATGCCCCACATGGTGAATATCCAGAAAAAGCATGTCACCCAAAGACTCTCCCCCTTACAAACGTGGAACAGGATCTACAGCAGACAGCACTGACAAGTACAAGTACACGCTGGGGATGTGGTAGTGATACAGAGAGCATGTGTTGATGTTGTCAGGTTGAAAAAATATTGACATCTATGAACACCGTGCGCACAGGGGGTTAAACTTAAAGGGCAGCGGTAGATGCAATCAAATTTGGTTAATACCAACCTTCAAAATGCACCTTACTTTGTGTCTCACTTTTGTTTCACTGTTTCAAAGGGCATTTTTACTGTCTTTTTGGTTTTTATGCAAATGAGTATTTCCACATTCACAAAACTGTGATGTCATCCGCGAAGACAGCCTCAATGTTACACTGGTTTGCACACAAAAAAGTCCAGCATTTTTGTAAGATTTTGCTGGACTGAATTTTCTCTTCTTTGCTTATTTGTTGTTGTTGATGTGCACAGCAATAAGTAGACATCAATCCAATTCTCAGAATGTTTTTTTCAGTAAGTAGATTCTGGGCTCACAATTTGAACAAAAACATTCACTGATCTATGTCTTGCATGGATGACAACACAGAAATAGCACCCTCCGTTGTCCTGAAAAAGCATGGATGATTTTAAAAGTTTTTAAAAGTGCACTTTTCAATGCATTTAACCAAACAAGAACGAAAAAGAGTTTTCATACATTGAAGAAGAGTAAACAGTTGCAAAAAAATTGTGTCTAACAAACATTCATTGCAGCTACACTCCTGTATTGAGGAAAAACAACAACTGGCACTCTTCCCTGGAGGGAGTTGAGATGGTTTTAGGTATTTTTATGGGTCCTGTGAGGAGGGGTACTAATCACCGCTGGCAGAAGGGGGGCAAGGGGGGGGCCAGTGCCCCCTCCTCCCATTTTTGTCAAAGGGGGCCTGTTACTCCTCCCCCCACACCCACACCTTTTGCAGGTCCAATATTTGGGTGGGGCATAATGGATTGACCCACATGTATGTCTGATGGTCTAACAACTGGGCCCCATCCCACTTTGAAAAGCAATGGTACATGTAGTTGCAAGGTGCCTTGCCTTGATCAGCTTCCCAAATTATTAAATGCGTGTTCGATTTTCAAATTATTAATCCATCATTACTGTTACTGAGACGTGTGAATCCAAAGACAAAACTGCACAAGGAACTTGTGTGTGAATAGAGAACATGTGTGTACAGTATGCAGAGCAAGAGGTCACAATACCATACGTGGTAGCTCACATAATTGCAACAATGAAAAAAATCTGTTGTCAACCGACCCCAAACTACAGTGTACTGTATCGTGGGCCTTCCATAATCCACACTGTATTGTGCACCTGCATGATTTCAAACGAGATCCAAAGAGGGAAAACATTTCGGAACCTCCTTCAATTGCCAAACTGTAAGGTTGCCCTGTTTTCCTCAGAGGTTCGATGCAAAGACCTGACTAACCCATTCAATCGAATTGACAAAAATAAATGTACACCGTGTATCTTTCAGTACATTTTCCCTACTTCTCTTTAAATTGGGACTCGGCAACATACCTGATATCAGCTTTTGACAAAAGTCCAGGGGGATGAAAGGACCCCACCAAAGTACTTTGAACTGGAATTAGTTCAAAGAACAGTGAATGCCAGCACATCTACATGTAGTCATTCCATCACGGAGCTTCGTCTAATGATGGCCATAAAGCCCCACCATATCTAATTTCCAGTTCTAATTGGGGCCACCGGACTTTGCTACGGTATTTCCAAAGAACAAAACCAGGATGTGATACCAACCATTCACTTTGACCTAGTCACTTAACTTTCCAATCAAATGAAAAGGGAATGCACAAAAACTTCCTTCTGAAAGATAATTAAAATCTTTTACACGGATCCAACCACAAACCCATCCTTGCATTTTCGAATCCACTACCGGACTGCAAACTCAACATCCCAACAAATGGAACTTGCTTGAAACTACACCAACATGTACATGCAGTATTCCTGTACTCTTTCACAAAGTCAGCACGGCACCTTCAAGAAACGCCTTACGAGGGTAGTTGTTGAATCCTGAGTAAACGTTCCAAAACTGCCCTCATGGTCCTTGCCCACGATTTAAATTCTCTCTGTATGAACTGCTGGGTATCCGTAATGATTGCAGTTGTTTCCTCAGTGATGCACACACTATACATGTATATATGACATGTTGCATTCCGTGAAGTGAACTTGAGTGGCATGGGACATTTCATCGCGTACAGACATTTACTCGTACGTGTACATGCACACACAGATGCTGATGTACATGTTAGTGTACTAAGATACTAGAAATCTGGGCAAGAAATGCACGTTTCTTGCACAGGTGTTTGCAGGGACTTTCCGAGTGAAATACCGGTACCACTTAAGCTGTGCACATTTGCTCAAAAATGTGCCACCGTACCCCTCTCAACTCTGATGGGAATTTGGATCCCTAGGGTAAAATTTATACTGGTGCCTGTAGCTCAGAGTAACTGAATAAGTTTGCACTTACCGCTGTGTGTACAACCAATAAGCCTGGTTTCCATATCGATGTGCGAAACACAGAGAGCAACGCAATCAAGACGCAAACTGCAACGCAGAAAAAGGGAAACATGTCAAACGGAAGTGTCGCCACAAATGCACTCCAGCCCCAGACGGATCGGCAAAGTTGAGCCCGGTTCAACTTTGCCGACTGTCTGCGTCAAGTCGCTGAGTAGGCCTATACAAACACCGCACACTGGCATGAGGGCGTACAACGATGTTTCTCTTGCTTAGTACCACTCATTTTGTTTTCTCCTTAATGCAGCCCCAACCATCAACAAAATAGCTGACCATTAATTAACAAATTACATCAAACTAAAGTATCGGTTTGACTTCAAGAGGCAACACTGCCACCTAAAAAAGGCATTTTTTGCAACAATTTTCTGAGTTTCGGACGCCATTTTGTTTAATTTTTTGGTGGAACGACATCACATAGCGTCTCTTCTGTGACTGTCTGTGTCTAGACGTCTTGCGTTCTGTCTGCATTATGAACAACCACATGGAAACCAGGCTTAAGTGATACATGACTACTGGACGGTACATTTGTGTTTGATTATTCTCTCAATTGAGGTAATTTTGTACAAAATTCAAATGGGTAATTTCAGCATGGAGGTTAGTAGGCCTAAAGTTACTTTCACTTTACAGGGACAAAATAACCCTTTGCTGGAGTTACTCAAGGCTACATTACTAATGCATTCTTTCATGTCCTTGCAGGATAAGAATTACTTTCCCCTGTATCTGTCCCATTAATTTCCGTTAAATTATGACTATGACTGGCAGAGGCACACCTTGCAACTGGGAGACTGTCCTTGCATGAGGCCCAAGTCCATTCAAGGACAAAATCAGTCCCCGGGGAAAGATATAATGTCCAGGCTCTATATGGGGGAATTTTTTTTTAAGTGGTCATGGAGATCCTATTATTGCCCCGGGGATCCATTTAATGCCTAAATTGGATTCAGCAGAACAAAAAAATACCCAAGGCTGCTGTTTAAAAAAATTCTAGGCCTACCGTTTTCTTCTAGGATTACAAGCAGGAGTCTGCACTGGCACACAAAGGGTGAGGAAAAGACAACATCAAAACAATTTTTTAAAAAATCATTTCTTTATGATATATTTAATCTAGTGACATGGCACAAATGTCATAAACATATGGAAACCTTTGGTGCCAAAAGGACTCCATCAAAATGCATGGCTGAAGCTGCTGTACACAGATGACCTTGAATTCCCCTAGTTCTCGGGAGAGCTACTTCACATTTACATCCTGTTTACGGCACGTACAAGTAGGGGCGAGTGCACCCATGCATGGGCACCCACAGGATAGTCATTGTCAGCTGAGCCACAAGTAACTTCAGATGGTATGTCTTTCTGAAAGAAAGAAACCTGAGTGTTTTCCTGAACCAATCACGACGATTCTTACGTTATTAGAAAGTTGAAGGCTTGCCCAAGAAACACTTTTTGGAACAAAGCCACACGGTGACACTGTTAAATAATACGACAAGTTGAAATTAGGAGTTGCATGCCAAAAAAAAGGATTTTTACAACAAATGTAACATTTGTCATGAAATCCGTGAGTCTAAATGATTAAACATTTTATTTTATTGGTTATTTTCTGTAAAGTATAGCATCTTACATGTAGCTTCGAGCTCCTTCAAGAACTAAGAGATATTGTGAAAATTATGTGTACAATGACGAAAGATGCCGAAAAAGTTCATTTTTGGGGCAGTTTTTCCACTGATGTGCAGCAGGAAATAAACTCTCGCAGGCTTAGTCCCCCAAGGTATCGATATGAACAAATGGTAATAGTATAACTAAATATGAATGAAAAAAAAATATGGGAGAAAAAAAACAAACGAAAATAGCATACCAATATTTTTTTTAACCTAAAAACACTAGGGAAAAATGTCCCCTTTTCAGGAGACACTCTCTCTTTCAGGGGACTGAGTTTGTTCCCAAAGAAAGAGACTTCTCCGAATACAGGGATAGTCTCCGAGGTGTGATGTGTGCCTCTTGTGTCATGTCTGTGAGTGTGATCGTGCATGGCTCTAGTACTACGTACAACCTGGAACGACGCAGCCATGGCCCGGCAGACACTGCACTTGCAGGAACTTTTCTACGCTACTAGCCTATGAACGAGTTCATTTAAAAGGATAAAATTGTCCAACAAGACAGCTTCGCATAGGAATCTGACCATGCCTTACCTTTATCGCGATTAGCGCAACATGAAGATCATATCTTGAGATGTACATAACGAAGAATGGTCTGATAACGAATACACCCTTAAACACGCGCGTGATTATGGAGCAGCTGAGTAGATGGGTGCCGGATACGGCTGCCTTCCTTTAGTGCAAGAGGCGACAGGGTTGCGCTGCAATTAGCGCATTGAAAGGTCACATCGGTCAAACTGGTAACTGGGGAATTCCCTCCGCCGCCCGGCATCAACTTAGTGATAAAGGTATAATGATGCACAGATCCGGCTTTCAGGGCGGTTGCTTTTCGGGGGAAACCTGACCAATTATGAATCGTTTCACAGTATTCTAATGATGTACAGCAGACGGGATGCCCATTTCATCACAAAAAAGGTTGTTCTCTAATCGTGTTTTTCCTCAGGGCAAGGTCGACATTTTTCATTTTTAATATACATGTACATGTACATAGCGAAGCACAATGTTGCGTAATAAGCAGATCTAAAATAATCTTTTCAAGCCATTTTGTCGTTTGCAAAGCATCAGGGGCATACGTAAGACCCCAGGGAATACTGCGCGGAGTGCATGCTCCAAATTTTCTGGGCTGAAGGCGAGGATGAAACAGCATGCAAAGTTCCAAACCCGAGGTGCATCAACTACCCGTGGATAATCAATTTAAACATACGCAGGCCTATAATGCTATCATTGGAGACCGTTGACTGTGGTTGCCGAGGGTACACAAGTAAAAGAATAATTAATTAATTAATTAATTATAAAGTGTTAAAAATTCCACGCAGCTATCAGAACACCGGATGATAATACACGCACTACTAAATACTAAATGAAAATACAACCTAATTTAAAATAAATGAGACAAATGTGCATTTTGAAAGAATTCGAGGTAAAATCGAAACCAGCCAAAAGGGGATATTTCTGCAAACTCTGACCGCCCAGACAAGTTGCGGGCAAAATGAGAGTGGTCTATAACTTTGTGGTGGACTTTGGAAGTTGAGGTGATCCTCGACTCCCTTAGTAACTTGATTCCCCCTTCCCACAGCCCAATCACCCCGCTCATCCCAGCATGCGGACACATTTGTGTCCGATGTGCTGGGATACGTAGGTTCTCAGCAGGCACAATTCTCATCGTGAACGGGGCGCATCAAGGGGAAGGACGCTGTGTCAAACAGGCTACCCTGTACATAATGCCCCTGTAAACGGAAAATATGTCCCCTGGTGAAAAGAATAACTTGCACACCCTTTTAATGAACCTCTGCTAGTAACTAGTTCAAACCCTTGAAATCTCTGGGGCCCCATGGATCCCATTCGTTGAAACTACGAGCTTCTCTCGCGGAACCCAACCACCAAGCCCGTCAAATCCTGCTCCTTCATTTCAAAGGGAAAATCCCTGATCGTTGAACCTACTTGAACGGAGAAAAGCCATCCATTTTGTGACCCAGACTTCTCACTGTACCCTCATGTACTTACAAAAGCAAACAGCTCTTGTGTCAATGTAAACAAATAATTACAAGGTTGCCCGATATCGCTGTCTGTTGCAGTAAATCCCTGCTGGTGCGGCATTTTGACTGCTTGGACAAGCAGTAAAAAAAGAGCAACCTATCCGAAGGTCCGTTCGGGGACTCCATAGATCCGCCTCATTGTATAGTCACAGTATCCGGGTCATGGCAAACAAGTACTGATAATGTCAAACAGTGGCATTAATTCAAACAAACTTCTAAAAGTACCGAAATGGGCTGATTGAAGCTTGTTATCACGTGATTTCTTTCATGTCATCGAGTCCACAAGAAAAGCATGTGGCGAAATCCCATTGGCACGTGCTTTCATGCAAAGTTTGCGGCCTGTACAATAGACTTCACGGTGCCACTAAAAACACTATCGGTGGATATGACATCATCTTTTTTTAAATATAGGTCAGTTATTGAATAATAAGATCCAACATCCAATTGTTATGCAGAAGCTTAGATGTATTTTCAGTGCAAGGAATGTGCATCTCATTGTGTTATTATTTCTTGTCATCTGGTAACAAGAAAGAGAAAAACAGGATGTCGACGATTGACCGTGGTTTTGGTGAAAATTCTAAGTATCTGCTAGAGAAGATTCAATTAACTCATTATTTTGAACGAATTAACATTGCTGGTGAAATTAAAACGCAAAGTCACATACATCATGAACTTTTATTTACTTTCTCCCGAAGTTGAGTCCACATTTTCACCAAACAGTTTCTCAGTACAGACAAGGATGCGTCACATGCACGGTGAAAATTTCATCGTTGAGCATTTTATGCTCACGTTGATGGCCTGCTCCCCACTCCTTTGGTTTCAGATTTTATGATCGTTTATCCATAAGTTATTAACTGCTATGTGAACATCATTTCATTCAGCGCTCTATCATGAATCAGCTGAATTCTGCTTCTGAAAATCTCCCAAGTTCCTCAATCACAAACTTGAAAAAATGGAACTTATGTTGGTGAAGAAAATCCAATCAAACTATCATGGAGTTCCCCGGAACGTTGTCCAACCCTCCTTTAACCTGCAACCTTTAAGAAAAGAAAATCCTGCCTTGAAACAAGAGAGATAGGGCAGGTAGCGTCCGAATCAAGTGGCTGCTGCTGTTAAACCACGGAACATGAAACTGGTAAACACTCCTGCATGGGAAGTGGCCGTGGCCGCAGCCATTTGGCCACAAGGTTGCAGAGCAGTAAATAATCTGCTACATATATGGAAGTGTATTTAGGACTATGTTTATCCAACATTGATAAATAATATCCCCACTTTAAAAAATAAATCGGAAAAGAACTCCAAGGTTTCTCAGGTGCTGAAGATACACATCAAATTGGAAGTTATTTCATCTTCTTTTATTTCTCTTTCCATATTTTTCTGGGTTAACCAGTGACTGTTTAAACATATTTTTCCTCCATAAGATGATCACCCTTAATTTAAAAAAAAAGTCGAGAAGTTCATTGCAAACTAAATAGAGCTATTTAGAAGGCCTGATTTTGTCCAGATTGCTCAGAAATTCCAACTGAAAATCATGTCAGTGGCTTCAACCTTTTCTCCGCTCAGTCCACGGACCACAAAGTGCTTTAATTAACAGAGAAGGCAAATCGTGATTTGGTCCGCGCAGGCAGATGCAGCTTGTAACACACTGGGCTTTGCGCTTGTCTAACTCCGTCACGGATTGATGGCGCCCTGTAACAATGGTTCGCTTGTGTGACTCGCGGGTTGCGACAGCAGGGAATGGAAGAGGAGGGCGGGCCGGCCACGTCGCGCACCGCTAGTCCAGAGATCAGACATTATGGGTACAGTCCACTCATTCAAGCTCCATTGAAAACAGTGTAAAATCAGCACTGTTCAGGGCCCAGTAACATGCATGCAAACATCCCTGAGATTTCTGAAACACAAATGAAATTCTTGTTTGGTCACTAATCTTTCAATTTCTTTTCATTTTTTTGTGGGTTAACCAATTACGTTTTTAAGAGCTGCATTGGTCGAAAGTTGTTGGTAGCAATGCGACCGTGATGCACGCCTTTCCTAGTTGTTCGTGAACCAGCGAAGTTTAGTTCCAAACAAGCTAGGTTCGCTCGTCACTAAGCGCTTGCTGGGTGACGAGCGAACGACCTCCGTTGCTGCCCACCAAGCTTTAGTAAACAGCGTTAGCTACCACAGCAGATCCGAGAGAGGAGATAGCCCGTTGGGTTTAACACTGAAGCCTTGAGGGCGCTAGATTAAAAATAATGATGCTGTTGGAGAGCAGAGAAACAACGGGTTTA
>NW_019091381.1:3332190-3371983 GCF_001949145.1 Acanthaster planci | reverse complement strand
GGGGGAGTTCTCTCCGTCTCATACCTTGCTGCATATGTAGGATTTTGAAGGATTATGAAGGCTCTGGGGGTTAAGGTAGCTGTTTTCACGTTGCCCAGTTTGCTGTATCTGACAGAGTTTGTTACCTGAATTTGGGCCCTAGTTTTTAGATCGCATGGTTTAGGGCCCCCAGATAGGAAGTACAGAGATGAATTGCAGAGGAGCGATACCAAATGTTCTCTTTTTTTGTGTCCTAGTTTGTAAGTCTAGAGAGGTTGATCACCGGCTTAGTGGACGAGTATCCCCGGTTCTTTCCACCGCACCGCAGGATCTTTGTCACCCTGGGATTGTGCCTGGTGCAGGTTCTGTGCAGTCTGAGCTGCATAACCCAAGTAAGTAACCATGCCAAACAGAAAACAAACATCGGCGCTTGACCGTGTCGGCCTTTTCAGGCCACGTGTCGAGAAAACCAGACAACTGAAGGAACTACTGTGTTATCTTCCGCTTTAGTGGACAAGCGCTGTAATGAACATAACATGGACCTAAGTGAACTTTGCTTGAAAAAGACGAGAAAGGCTAAGTAGTGACCCACAATATCACGAAATCAGGATTTCATTTGATAAGAAATTCAAATGAACCCGGAGTCTGGCATTATATGCAACATTGCCGGAACAGATCAGACAGAATAACTTTAACTGCAGTGATGGTATGAAGAAAATGGCAATATAAGATCAAAGTAAATCTCTGTTGCATTTGAAACATTCTGTGCCGGCAGAAGTGCGATATTTCGGCCACATCCTCACTTTGTGAGCCGGATAGTAATTGATTAAAACAACCTGCACCTTCCTTTCTACCAACCTTCTCCTTTAGCAGCTGTAGCATCCCCTCCCCCGAACAAAACGTGATCCACCCTGGAAGTACTGTAGTATGGTACTGAAGTTGAGCCCTCAAAAAGCAGGGTCCTATTTTCAGATTAATAACCCATTTTTTTCTGGACCCCATATGTGCAATTTATATCACCATCCGGTCTTTTCAATACAAATACCCTCAAAACTTTGTGAATTTTGTAGCACAAATGTGGAAACTTCTTTTCATCTGAGTTGCTTTCCAGTCATTTATCCTTGCTGTCTCCTTTCCCTCCGACAGGCCGGACCCTACTGGACGTCACTCCTGGACAATTATGGAGCAAACTTTGCGATGCTGCTCTTCGCGTTCCTCATCACCGGTGGCCTGAGCTGGGGCTACGGCATACGACGCTTCATCAACGACATCCGCACCATGATTGGGGACCGGTACGTGGACACGCTGTACTTCAAGTGGTGGCCGCTGAACTGGGTGGTCCTGACTCCGCTGTCCATGGGGGTAAGTTTATCCCTCCAGCACAAAGTCATGGGCGTCATGGGGCACCCCCCCCCCCGAAAAGGGGGTGGGGGAATACCAGAAAGGGCGAAAGAAATGGGGGGGGGGGAAATTCAAGGGAAAAAAATCACCAATTTGCTTGAAGCAACCTTGAAATTACATGTATTCAAACTTCATCCGGACAAAGCTTGGATCAACACGAGAGGATGTGTTCGAGTCGGATGGAGTTGAACACTTGTTTAAAATATGTTCCCTTCCCGTTGTGGCCAGGTCATTTTGGTGTTTAACTGGGTGAGCTGGACCGAGCCCGAGTACAACGGACCGTACCCGCCCTGGGCCAGAGCGCTCGGCTGGATGATGGTGATGACCACGCTCATTGGTATCCCCGGACATGTGGTCTTTGAGCTACTGAGGAGGAAGGGCAGCTTCATAGAGGTAAAGACCATGTGGGAAAAGAGGAAGCATTCCTTGTGTCCTAGACACCAATGCTTTGTAGGTCCTACACTCCACCCAGGGCACTAGCACCAATTTCATATAGGCCCTAGTGCTCGTAGACACTGGCTTTTCAATATAATTATGTTGATGCAGAGCTGCACAATTAGCGTTTCGTGTTTCTATATAAAGTAAGTTCAAGTTGGTTTGACGCTTCCCCAAGGACTGAGAGAATTCTTCTCAAAACCCATCTTTGCCCGCAAGATTTAGTTGCCCGCTGTTTCATCAGTCGACAAAGATTATTAGTTGATTGAACAATTAACTTGAAAGGTGGCAATGGATACAGAAAGAGATTCGAAATTGAAAAAGTGTTACAGTCTAACAACTGACCAAAACGTCAGCTGCTGTCCAAATGATAATATAGAGAAGACAGACCAGTAGTTGACATGGTTTGTCTCTACCACAAACAGCAGCACATTTAGGATTCGTTGTTTTTCCCTCCTTCCTTCCTTGGGCAGCGCCTACGCATCATCACCTCTCCCCTGGACTCCTGGGGGCCGGCCCTGATTCAGCATCGAGAGGAGGCGGCGGAAGTTCACCGCCGCCACGGCACCACCATGGGGGGAGAAGTGTGCCCGGCCGAAGTCAGTTCCAACCCTAGGACCGCCAAGTATGCTGCCCTCAGAAAGGACGAGAAGGAAGTGACAGTTTGAGCAACCCCCCAAAAAGCTTGGTCACGATCAATTGTAAAGTGGGAAATTGAAACAGAGTGAAGTAGCGCCGAATAGCTCTTTTTTTCTGAAATCATGGTGGCAAGACTCTCTTAAGAAAGATTTTCAAACGTTCTGAGTACCTACTTACACGAATACTCCAAAATTTTGTAGTTCCTCAAAAATAAAAAGGTTTATTACCAAAAATATTTTGGTGTTTTGGGAAAGGTGCTTTATATAATAACTTTATAGATTTTGATGTTTCTGATCGAGGTGTTTTCCTTTGCCCATTGTGTGAATTCGAAGTTATTTCAGATATTTTATTTCTCTACGTATTCTTGGTACTCCAAATTTCTTCCTTGTAGAGTATAATGATTTTCATTTTGCACTCTTTATTCCTTTGCCTATAAATTCTCTCTTTGCTGTAGCAAGAAAAATTGGGGTCGAACAGAAAACAAGTTGAGTTCTCTGGAATCAGACTTTGTAGAGACGTTATCATTTTATTTACCACTTCCAAATTGTGCATAACCTAAATGAGAATGACCACCAAGCATTAACACAACCATGACAGTGACAGTAATCGCCATTCTGAAGCCGAACCAACCAACCTATGGCGGTACGAGTCACCGACTGATATCCTTGTTGTGTGTTCCCTTGGCCTGCAAGGGATTCACCTGGCGTTTCATGTCAAGTCTTGTCAAAATTATGAACTTAAAATCTGAAAGGGACCACAAACTTGGATTAAAATTTTGCCAAAATTTACAGAAAAATTGCTGTGAGGGTACAACCTTGGAAATTCAAATAAAAATTTGCCCAAAACTGCAAGGGGGTAACTTTGAAAGTTTTAAAAAGTGTTGCCAAAATCAAGAAAAGCACTTATTTCAAAATCTGCGGTGTTAATCTTGCACTTTAAAAAACAGCCAGAATTCTGTCAAACAAAACTCAGTGGTTTAATCTTGGATATTTAAAGTTTTTCCAAAATTATTTTCAAAACTTGAAGAGATTAACTAACATTGGAAATTTTGATTAAATACCTGCCAAATGACAGTAACACCTACGATTTTCAGCCTACCACGTGGGAACTTTGAGGACAAAAGCTACCACACTGGGGGATTTTTTTAAAATCAACTTTATTTCTTTCTCATTGTCTCACTTGTGCTGGAAATCCAAATCTAAAACAACTCAATTCTTTACTAAAGTGTGGGTTAAGCTCACCCGCAGTCTTTTTAAATTAACATGGTCAAACACTCATGTTTCATCCCATTAAGAAAACATCCGAAGATTGTAAAACTTGTATGGAACCGGTTCTAACATTCTAATGAATTCTAGAACTTTTAATATTAATTCTACACAATTCTACGTGGGTCAAAACATTAACCATAATACATTAACTTTTTAAAACAATAGTTCCCTTCTCCTGAGACTTTTTAACACTACAAAACTGATTAAGAAATGATTGAAAATTTGGAAACCAATGAAACTCCACCACAAAACTACCTACTTGAAATAAATGCTGACGATGGAAAGTCTTACATACAATATACCCAGTAGAAAAATGTGATGAATGGACAAATAAATAGAACAAAGAGGTTTGTTACAATAAATATGGGTGCCTATGAAACAGTTACGGTCAACCACTAAAAGTCAGTAGATTAATGTTCAGTGGCCATAATTTCAAGTTGCACTGTCATACTAGAAGGAATTATTAGCGTCTTTTTATGATAAGCTTTCTCGTGGGACTGTTGTCAGCCAATTTCAGAGTCTTTAGGGTGTTTTTTTTTAATAAGGAGTCTGCCTGGGGTCAGGTGTCAATCACGATGAGTCATGTGTTCTAAGGGCCTTCGAATTCTTTCACGGAGTGCACCTCTAGAAGAAGTCAGATATCTCCTTGGTCTTCTTGGTGGAGTGACCAGAATCTTCGGCTTTGCTCTTCCTTTTTAAGCCACCTGCTGAGAGAAATCAAAAATATTAGATTAAATCTGAGGGTTTTTAACTCGGTGACGACTAGCGGACTCAAGGTCTTGCAAGAGCAATGATAACATCTTCAAGGAACAGTAACAAGAGTTTCTTCGTTTTCAAAAATCATTCCTCCCGTGTTCCATTTTTCTTGGAGACATTTAACTCGTGGAATTGAAAGGGTTGAAGTTACTCCAATTCTTTAGACACCACATGGATACCTTGTCCCTTCCCCAAAAGAAGGACTGTCACGCTAAATCTACTTTTGTCTCTAGCAGTTGTAATACCGAGTACTATTCCAATACTCTTTAAATGAACTGTCATACTGAAACAAAATTCAAGGTTAATTATAAAACGGCAGCAACTGTAAATCAAATAATCTGAAAGCTATCCCATAAACAAATTTGACCAACTGATGCAAGCTGACGGTGAAAAATTGAATGCATAAAGATATGAATACGGGAGAAGGAACCGATAATATCTTACCATTTACTTTCTTCTTTGAAGAAGAAGCTTCCTTCTGTGACTTGCTGTTGGCGTTACTGTCCCCATATTTGGCAGCCCGTGCCCTTTTCATCCTCTCCATGTTGCGCTTCATGACCACGCTGTGATCGACTATTGGCCGGGGGTAGTCGGTGCCCATAATGCACCCTGCCTTCTCCTGCACGCTGCGGGGCGCCGTCCACGGCTCGTAGATATACTGTGCTGGCATCTTCTTGAGCACTGGCAGATATTTCCTATCACCGAGCCAGAAAAAAATATTTATTTTTGGTAATGGCACAGCATTTTAGCTCCAATTCACCTCGGCAAATTGAATTCAGCACAGCAAGCCCCAGCCTTTAGCCAACAGAATATACTGTGAACTCAATTTTCTGAAGGCCAGTTGTACAACGCTGTTCTATTAAGTTCGATGCTGCACTATCACTGTACCAGAGTACCAGCGTGAATACATCACACACACAAAAATGTGTCCAAAAGGCGCAAGGCCCAAAATGTGTCCATTAGCGTAAGAACAAGTGCATGACCCAACATGCCGGGATACTCCATTTGTTCGTACATGTACTGCACTTCCTGGTTCAAAATGTCACACTTCGGTACTCTAACCACACCCACGTTTGGCAGGGCAGTAGCACAGCTTACAGCCCAGGCCTATGTTTACCTGATGTAATCGCCGTTCTTGTCAGTTTTCTTGCCAAAGACCGTGGGACTGTAAACTCGGAAATACTGATGGAAGAAAGCACTGGCCGACAGCCACATCCAGTTGCCAGCATTCAGGCTGTAGTCAGCGTCGAGTAGCCACTCCTCAAAGACCTGCCATGATTGGAAAAGACACAAATGAATGTTGGAGTTTATCCAACGTGGTGGCCCCTTGGCAAAAGAAAATATGCCAGACAGTAATTTTGCCCTCAAGACAAAATTTTCTGCTGAGCAGTTTATTTGGAGGGGGGGCGGGGGGGAATGAAGCCTAGTGCTTGCCTTCTGCCCTTCCTCCCAGCTGATCCACAGGTCACCTCGCGTCAGGAAGCAAGCCACAGCGTGGCGGGCAAGATGATGGATCCAACCTTCCTGCTTCAGCTGGGTCATGATTGCATCGATGAATGGATACCCTGTACGTGCCTGAGAAGAAAAACGACCAAACTTCAAGACGGTATGAAAACTAAGTTTCCCTGTTCTAAAATGCAGGTGGAACTTTGCTGTACATGTATATGTAATTCTTGTAACCAAAAAAAAAATTGGCAGAGGCAAAAACTCAATAGGAAACCTTCTAGCAAACATGAATGACATAGCAGACCCCCACCTGTTTCCATGCTTGGAAGTATTCCTCGTTAGTATCCCAAGGCACCTGCAGGCAGACAGCATTACCCTCCATCTTGTGAAAGTTGGGGGTGGCGGCTGCCACCGTGTAGAAGAACTCTCTCCAGAGCAGCTGACCATGGAGGGAGACCGGGGGCTTGCTGTGGCTCTTCTACGGATGAGAAAGAGACGATGAACAATGCTGGTGGAATGATTTCCTAAGTAGGGGGGGGCATTTGTGAGGCTATCGGCCATCAGCAATTGCAGAACCTGCCAAAACTGGGAAGGGGAGCCATTATCCCAAGTCAAAAGAGTGGGATTGGGGCCAGAGGCCCCTCCCCCAGATGTGAAGACAAACCAATGAAGATTAAGAAGCCGCTCATAGGCTGACAACAGAATTTCAGTTCATTAAATTTATTTCATGCTCTTACATATCCCAGAATTCGAGGCATGTGCTTTGGATAATAACGCTTTTAATGCAGTAGCTTGAAGCATGGGATGGAATTTTGTGAAGGAGAAGATTCAAAGAGAAATACACTGTAAACATTGATGAAGTTCTCTCAAGCAGATCCGAGCATTTTCCTGTGGTATGTACACATTCAGAAGTGTGGAAACTCATTCAAGTTATCTTCGTGGATTCAAATGAGCCTTGCTAGTTCACATACTGCACTTCGGGCTGGGGTCCACGATGCTACTTTTACCTTGCGCGCGTAGACGTCCTGGACTCTGTGATAAAATAACCGCGGAGACAGGCAGCCAAATTTCAGGTAGGGGCTCAGCACTGTTGTGCTGGGGCTGAGTGTGTTGGGCTCTGTCTTGGGCTTCTCAAACTTGCACACCCAGTCCTGAAGATAGGAAGGAAAGATGGGAACATTGTGGAGAATGCTTGAAGAAAGAAGATGATATAAATTGGCCTGTGTACTGGTGATGGCATGCATTGTTTATGTGTGTTGTGCATTCCTGTGGTGTTCAGTGGACAGTGGGTCCCCACTGGCTCCACAGGAAAGAATATATGTAAATAAAATGTGACATCATCTGTACGTGGGCCTATCAGCCACATACATAGCGCCCTCAATGGTTTATGCACTGAGCATATGGGAAAACTGTGATTTCCAGTATAAAGCATTCTGACTGGGCTGAATCTAGAGTTGGATGAGGGCAAGGCATCACTGCTCCAAAGGCATCTCTGATGAGATGTAATGTTACTTAGCACCCCAACCTTGCATTTGACATGGATGCCAACTTGGAGCAAAACTATGAACTAGCTAGTTTGGAGCTTTTCAAAACTTGAAAATGCAACAAAGACACACTGAAACTTTTCCAGCATGTCTGTGACTTTAGGAGTTTGTTCTGTTGCACATACATTGTATTACTAAAGGTCCTCAAAATTTTTGAAGGCCGCATCATTTTTTGTAGGCCCCAGGCACAATGCCTGCCGTGCCAATGGGATAATCCGGTCCTGCTCACTGCCTCTTTCAGTGAGCCAAATCGCCCCTCTGGAAGGGATACAATCACAAACCTGTCTCTCTAGATGCTCTTCCATCCTTTGTAAGGCCTCTGTCTCTCCCCCTGGAAAAAGGACTGGGCCGGCATCATTTGGATCCAGACCCAGTTCCTCCAGAGACGGAACACCGAATTCACCGTCATGATCTGTACCAACAGGTAATTTACAATCTGAGGGGAAAAAATAACACGGAAAGACCTAGCTTTAATATTTACTTCAACAGACTTCAATAACACGGAAAGACCTAGCTTTAATATTTACTTCAACAGACTTCAATCTTTGTGAACGTTTTGCTTTCAAAGGTGTATCCAGTATTTTTGTGTTTCTGTAAACATGCAACTCGCTTACTACAATTTAAAAATCTGTGACCAACCAACAAAAATGAGTCACGACACACCACTGCCTCTTTTGAGTTTAAATACGAGCCTGTAAAAGCATTTTGCAGAAAAAGGAACACAGAACATTTCTGACCCTCACAATGTTTATTTCCCACAGGATGCCAAACTGGGTGAGACATTCAAACAAAGAGTTCATTTGTTCTTTTGGGTGGAAAATTACTGAAAAATTAGCCCCTAACACCCATTTTGCAGGATCCTTACATGTTAAATGTACGACATCAAACATATTCAAGTGGTTTACACCCCCCCCGCCCACTCGGGGGGGGGGGGGAATTTGTGTCAACATTGCCAATACCTTTAAGGTGTTCCTTGCTCAGTGCCGGTTCTGGTTTTCGAGGTGGGGGCATCTTGGACAGGACTGAGAGAAGGCTTTGATATGTCGATGGGGGTTTACCGCCATTAGCCTTCAAGATGCTAAATATAATTATCAAAATGAGGGAAGAGAAAGACAGGAAGAGGTCAGTGAAAGAACAAAATGAAGAACAGTTACTGTTTGAACCCTGATTTCAAGGCTGGTTTGAGTTGTACCTGCCCAAGAAGACCCTTGAAATTTCAAAATGTTATTGTTACTATGGAAACTCTTCATATAAAAAACACAATCCTGATAATGGAACAAAGCATTGTTCTCACATTTCACTGGGCTGTTCCTTAGTTAAAATGCACAAGTCTCCATCTAAGGCATGTCTACAAATACGGGTACTTGTGCCAACCAGGTGCTTCTGTTATTGCCAACATTATATCACTGATAGAACAGTCCACTTTTCACCGGAATGAGCACAAAACTGAAGCACTCATGTGTGAAAATGTACAGAAGGGTAACCTGACCGAAACAGTTTTGAAGGAAAGATTTTCTTCTGTTGGGTAAATTTGGACTGAATTAGGGGAACTTGGGTGACCTGTCTCCACAAACTTGAAGGTTCTCACATACCGCACAGTACATGTGTGGTGCCACAGCCATAACACGGCATTGAGAGCATACAGCAGAAAAAATTCCTGAGCTCTCCTCGACCTTTTTCACCTCTGAGTAGTTAATTACATGTGAACTCCATATAGCATGTCATAAATTCATGGTCAGAAAAGATCTTATCTTCTTTACATACATTAAAATTTACAGCAAAGTTTCACTGAATAGGAAATTTAAGTCGTACTCAAGAAATAAATCAAAAAGGTTACCTCTGTATGTCGTAGAGAGTGTGTGATGTCTTCTGGGTGACCCGAACGCCGTGTTCCTCAGCAATGGTTGTCACGGCCTCATCTCGAATCTTAGCATATGGTTCCGTGTCGTGTTCAAACGTCAAGTGACTGATCTGCCAGCTCTTGAAGATGTCTGGAAAGACTTCCGTAGGCTTGCCTCTCAACACATACAACCTGCAGTATGGATGTTGGGTGTCGATCAGGAATTACTTTCTTTATTACAAACTAAGGAGAAGGGGCAGTTCATGCCAGTGGTATAACTGCCGGGCAGGATCTGCTTATCTACTTGATCGATTAAATGCTGAACAATTGGTCCATTTTGCAGCACACCCGGTCAATCCCTTTGCCAACAGCCAATCACCTGTTCAATCTAATTTAAGTGTAATACGGAAGATCGTTCTGTCTAGGGGAAACTTGTACAGACTGAGATTTTCTATAGGACCCACGAGGGCAGCACCATAGATTAACAGCACAGATCAAATGGTCCCATGTACATGTCTACAGCTAATCCAGGATGCAAGAGGAGATTGGGGGGTGGGGGCCTTTGTATTCAGGAGGTCTTTCTTTTCGTAGGTGTTTTAGGGCCTGTCTGAGTCTATGGGCCTATTTGTTTCACACGGATCAGGATTGCGATGAGTGATCTTTATGCTGGTTTACACCACCAGGTGAGCTTTGGTGTCCATACACACATGATGGGTCACTGATTGTGATCTAGATCCGTGTGAAACGCACAGGGCCTAAGCAGAAAAGTCTTTGAGTTGGAAGATCGGATATGTGGGTGGCACGATTATCTACTTCATCCAAGATGCTTTACCTGCTTCCAAGACGCTTCAGCCCCTCGTCAAGATCACGCAGTGACTGGAGGAGAAAGCGCCATCTATTGATCCCGACGGTGCCAGATTTGACAAATACAGGGTCGAGGACGAATATGGCACGGAACTCCTGGCTATCCTTCACTGCTGCCAGCAGGGAGGGGTTGTCATGGAGGCGCAGCCCCTTGCGGAACCAGTGAAGCGACCGGTGCTTGGCCATTGGGGAGTTCATCAACTCTTCTGACCTCCGGAATCAGAGCCTTTATGTGGTGAGACCTACAGTAAATCATATCACACAAGCACATGCATGATGAACTTTAAAAAAAGGTTCGTCAACTGGGTTTTGAAACAGACAACCCTGCAAAGCACAATGCCCATATTGGGAAAACTTGGCTCAAGTAAGTCAAACCCAATGCTTGTGATATTGTGTCCCAGTGTCAATTCGAATTACTAATTAATTACCTATTAGGGATTGAGTTACAAGAGTCAAAACTAAGGAAAACTGTCAATTAACTTCCTTAGCCCTGTTCAGTCTTGAAGCTTGCACAAATTTATAATATGCTCCCTCTGAGTTGATTATCCTATGAATGGATTTAATTCAACATATCATGTAACACCCAACATATCAGCATAGATCTACCCCCAAAAAACTGTGGGGTCCAACGTCCACCGTCGTGGGAGCGGGACGGACGTCGGACCCTACAGTTCAGGGGGTAAGCCCTCTCTCTCCGTTGCGTCAATACCAAAAGTGGAGTCTGCCACGTACAGATACAGACGGATGGAGTAAGATAAATCAGCGCGATATAATTGAAGATTCAAGATTGCGCTGAATACCGCAACGTTTACGTAAAAAGGCGATTTGTTGTTGCGTCCTTCATGCCTTATACTATTTATACTAAGCTAGCTACAGAATCCACCGACGGTTTGAACTGCAGTGCTTGGGTTTTCTTACCTGAAGCTGACGGTTCGCAAGGTGGAGTGATCTTTCCTGTCCCAGCCTGAACCCTCCTGCTGCTAATAATAATGACTAGTTTCACCACGGAGGGTATTTTACTTTCACCTCGTCTCAATCTCACGTGTACCGTGCATGTGTTCGCGCTGAACAGGTTACAAAATGTTTATTTGCGGTGTTATGTAATCTGAGCAAAATTACAGTCAAGAGAGGGCGCTGTTGACTTTCACTTGCACGAGCTATCTGTAGGTTGCACAACACCAATTACGCGACCGTGGAAAACAGTGCAAAATCAGACCGAAATGGCGACGCCTAGTGACTCTCGGAAGGAGGTTGGCCTCCGTTTTATCACTGGAAATTCAAAATTATGGCCAGAAGATCCCTTTTCGTTTCAATTTTATGGGGGTTAGCCACGAATTTTTTTATTCGCCTCTCCCCGAAGATACCCCCCAAAGAAAATAGTAGTACAACCATGGAGGACTAAAACACAACTATGCGCTCAGCTCTGAATGTAGCCGCTCGCCTCTTTTCATAATTTGGTGCTTTTTGTGAAAGAAATACCCCGGACTGGAAAGTATCAGTCCAAAATTAGGGATTAATAAAAATATTTCTATGATGCCTCTTGATTATGGCATGTTTTATTGTAAACACCCAGTAGGATCACAAAATATTAATGAGCTCGTGCGCAGAAAAACAACCATTCGGTGGAATGCGCCCTGCAGAAGTTGCGACATGAGTTTTTCCATTGTGAGGAACCAAAATGGTTCCTAAGGAGAGTCAGAGGTGGGGGAAACTCTCTCTCTATGTACAGTACATAGGCCTACGGATGTGTCACTAGCCAGAGCCGTATCGCCGGGGACGTGAGGCAAAAAATTCAAAACCAAACTTCCCTCAGTCAAGACAACCAGAATACAATACGTGATCAAAATGAAAAAAAAAATCACCTTTTTTTGTAATTGCAAAAGAAGAGTACATAGAATTTATACACCAAAAAAAGAACCTTTAAATCAACAAAAATACAGTAGAGTAATAAACACACCTTAAAAAACCTCAGATTCATGATATGAAAGAATGGTCTAAAATGCTGTATTGATGAGACACATCCAAATATGCCGAAAGAGCTATTATACAGATTAAAAATCTAGTCCAACTATAACCTTTTTGATAAATACAACCAGGATACAGTCACATTTTTTGCCCCGTTATTTAGTTTTAAATTCCACATTCAAATTAAAAACTAAAGTGAGAGGATTTTTCGCCATCCGACGGGGAAATCAAACTGCATCAGAATTTGCACAGGTTCATGTGACATTTTTCAAACCATTTTAGTACACTATATTAATATGGCGGAAAGAGATTGTCAAGCAGTACCGAGGCATTTAAAGGAGCAATGGTGCATCCAATAAATTGTGTGCTTTAATGTCTTTTTCTCTGGTGTTTTCGTCAGTTGCTGCTTAGAAAGTCACAAGACTACAATGGAAGTGTGTTCTACCTTTAAGAGTCACATCTTCTTAAAGTAGTTTGTGTCGCACGTATTCAAATTGACTTGAAGTGACGTTTTCTGCATCGTATTCTTGGACGTTATTCGGCGCTCTTTCATTTTGGGGCAAGTTCGATCAGCAGCAATTATCAAGTGCATAGGTGACCAATCAAAATCGACCATTGGATATGTTTTCATATTTTTCCTGGACGATGATTCTCTGTGCACAGAACTGTAACAAAAGAATTGGCTTCTCCATCACTAGTCTGTGACGTCATCAAAATCATGTGGTCCAATCACCCGGCGTGTTCGTGAGTGAAACCAGCGAAAAGCTCTAGCCTCAACTCGTTTTGTTTTGTTTTTTCAGGAAATTCTGATGTTAACCTCAAAAATTCATTTAATGCAGAAAAAAAATCAGAACGATAAATGAAACGTCAAACTGCACCTTAGGCTTAACAAGGTAGTACTCCCAGCGCGGGGTGGTGAAGAAGTAGATTCCTTGATCCGATCCCGGCAACGTCAGGCCACGAATCAACAGGATAACCGGTATCACATAAGGGAAGGTGGCGGTGAAATAGACCACCTAGAGACAGACGAATATCATGCTTAAAGAGAGAGTGAAATGTATCCATAGGTTGTCAGGTTACTTGGTAATTTTACACATAATATTGCACAAACTTGAAGACGTCGGGGTGAAAAGCAGACTACGAGTTTAAACTACTGTCCTAGATTTTTAAGAAAGAGACAACATTTGCTCAACGTAGATCTCGACAAGATTGCATCTGACCAGTCGCGATCAGCAAACAATAATCTCTCTGTCCTTCAGACTGGAATAGTCTGCATGGTTTAGGGGGAAAAAGAAACTGCATGTAAATGTCTATCCCATCATTCCATTTAAAAGGGCCTCTCATCCACAGGAAGGCATTCTAATGTACTGAAAATGGTAAACATACTTTTTAAGAGGCATTGTTTTAATAAGGGTCCTTTCTATATGGGGTGAGTTATGGAGTTATGTTTAACAACCCAGAATCTAATGGAAACGATCAGGGTAAGGAAACGAAAATGCTTTGATGCAGGTAGGGCGTGGTTATGAAACAATTTCATAGCCACGAAGGATGAGGGTAATTAACCCTAATCCCCTTGGGTACAGGTGTATGTAAAAATATGTTGAAATCGGAGGATTTTGGAGTGTTAGGGCTATTCCGAAATTATCCGAGTTATTTTCTGTGTTTAAATTGCCATGTATTCTATTTAGGTGAATTTTTAAACTGAATGTACAAGGGAAAACAATACTTATGTGTGCGCCACTTAAGATTAGTAAATGAATTTAACTGAATTTAGCATATCAAAACGAGTACACATTTCATTAACTTGACGAACGAGATATTAATTCATCTGTGGATGGTGTACGGATAGGGATAAGGAACTGGGAATGAGCGTATAAGCCGATACTGCGATAGGATTAAGGATAGGCAAGGAATCTACAATTTACATTTGAAGCAAGACATGGGAGAGAACCCTCCCCGTCTTTGTGTTGTTTTGATCGGAATCTCAGCAATTCTTTACAGACCTGTAGAGGGGATGTGCTAGATAACAATAGTCTAGAGTCTGTATTGGGATTTGACAGGTTAGGGGGTACCCCTCCATCCCATATCTTGCCCGGTATAACAATTTAATGAAATGAGTCACGGATGTGGTAAGGGTTTCAAGGAATCAGGAATACAATGAACAGGGTAGGGTTGGGAATAGTAAAGCACTGTGCGAGTTAGTGGACTCTTGAAAAGGGCACTTGAGCAGTGATTTACATTTGGGGGCGTGTCACGAGAGGGCGGGACCCATGCAGTAGATATCTGTTCAGAATGTGCGTCGCTGTGATCCACTTTCAAGGTTCCTCCGGGGCTGGATTAGGTCAGTCCTGGGCACCCTTGTTCCACACGTAGACCCCCACTCCACCCTATAGGTACAAATACACGTATACCCATTTTGTAGGGCTAGAGTCTTATTCCGACGGCGTCAAGGTCTCTTCACAACGGACGTGTGCCTGTCGCCAGTAAGTGACAGCATTCATTAGTTACAAAAGACTGTTACAAAAACTTTGGTTGAATGTGCGTGTTTGTTGGTTTTTGTGTTTCGTGGCGCACATTGTATTTTCGTATAGAAGTTCTGCATGGCAGCCATTTTCCTGTCAGAGCTTTTATTTCACAGCGATACACATGAGTTTACTATCCCTCCGCGACAAAAGCAGTTGCCGGAAAGATGGCTGCCATGCACAACCCCTATAGGCGCTAAAACTATGTGTAAATGGCATTAACCGGAGAACCAACATGTGCGCGTTTGGTTTGCACTACACTTTCCAGTTCAAATGACACCACATTGCACAAATTTCAAGAGTTAAGATTAAAGAAATCGGTTGGCGGTTGAATATCCCTGTTCAAGGTAAACATACACTCGCGTCTTTAATATGACTCTTTCTGGTCATCCAATTTCAAATTAAATGTTCACAATAGTTCGTTGCCAAAATGATGTTGCATAATCAATCAAACAACTGGAGTAAGTACTGTTTTGCATTATTCCTCTATTAACGCTAATTTTATAAAAGTAAGCAAGAACATTTCAAATTGTGATCGACACAAAACTTAGGTAAACTATTGCAGCACATTTTATTTTCGTTTAAATTTTGAAAAAAAAAACATTACGTATAACATTAATGGCAAATGCGGGGCTTAATTTCTTATTGAACTCTGAGGTCAAAGCACTGAATGTGAGCACTGAGACTGTGAAAAAAAATGCAAGAGGTTCAAGTCGTAGCTCCTGAAAATCCCGAAAAGGGGCGAGTGGAGGCAGTTAGGACGGTTAGCTTGAAACGATTAATATGCGGTTGAGCGAACCTAATTAACGGTGACCTCTGCAACCAAAATACGGCACTACATCAATCTGTGCAACGAGAACCTGGTTCAACGACTACAAAATTTGTCCCCATGAAACTTGACAGTTTTGCATCCACCAACACTGTTGTCACGGTGGGAAAGAGGAAATTAGTGTAAAGTGTCTTGCCTATGGACACCAACAATCCGCACGTCCAACGCGAGACTCTAAGAAAGACCAGCTGTTAGTGTGGTAAAGCCATTGGCGAAAGCTATGGCTGTGCCACTGGCAAGCGGCTGACAGCAATTCTCAATAGACAAGTGAGCTACTCCTAGCCACAGCCAGTTTACTGGGACTGGACCTAACTTGCCCCCCCCTCCCCCGTCATCATAGCATAATGAAATGTTCTAAGAAACAAACACGTAAATGACCGTGAAAAAAAGGCACTGGAGCACTGAAGTTCTTAGATATCAGAATATGAACAAGAAATTCAACAGCTGTCCACCCTCACGGTCTTCCAATGTTTAAGACAAAGATACTCTCATATAAATTGACCTCCAACAATCTTATCTCCCCTAAGTATACCTGCCTTTTTAGATACTCTTTTGACTTTTTCGCAAATATTTCCAAGCACCTGTTATTCCTGCAAAGAAAGATGTGATAGAGCCCATGCATCAAATATCACGACTTTCGTGTAAATCCAATCTTTTACATGTACAAGTGATACAGATCTTTTCAATCCAGACATGTATATCGTAACCGTAATACAAACTCTTTTTCGCCCGTCTCACAAAAACCCCATCAATCTAAGCATTTTCCCCCCAAAATGCAGAGATCTCGAGGGCCCCTTTCTTCAATTCTACTTCCATCAATCATATAATACAGTTACAAACAACTGGAATTATTAAGGGCTTTCTGGAGGTAAAGCTTTGGACTTCTCCATGAATACACAGTTGATTGCTTCAAAAGTCTGTATTGCCCAGACAGTTTTAACTCTCTTCCAAATATAATTGACACTGACAATCTGAAAATCTTTGATTGGTTAAAAGTAGCAGGATAATAACCACCATCAGCTAAGATTCAAATGGACAATGATTCAAGTCCCTTCCCTGGTTTGCAAGTACAAACTTTGCCAAAGGCTGCGCTAGCCAGTGCCTCATTCCGCACTCCAAACCAACTGTGCTGGAAACCGTGCCAGGTATAATATTTTTGGTGAGAGGTGAGAATCGCTTTCATTTACATGTACTAGGTATGTGTCTTTGAATACACAAAGGAAAAAAAAAAAGCCCACGTACTGCAATTTTGCACACATCTATTTCCAACAAGTGCAAGCCGCATTTCCTAACTGGCCCCTACTGTTTGAACTTTTCGTTGTGATAACCCAGAACGATGTGGTTGTGAACTCGACCAGTCCATGCTGGCCAACTGCCATTTCAATACCTATCCACTGCTCTCTTCAGCCTTTGGCGGCTATTTCACTACCAGTACCTAAGGAAGAAATGTTTGAAATTCCAGATTTTTAAAATGCTATACTTGAAATATTAGGCCTTTTTTTGCAAACTGTGCAGAGAAATATCAAACTGTGCAAACCGAAGGCTTGTTTGTCCAGCCTCACTGTGGTAAATACACGGTGAACTGAAAACTACGAGTGATCTCACTTGAGGGTTGAGATTGCACTGAATACTGATGATAAAGCCAGTGTTGAAATTAGTGGTACAAGCATTGCAAGTTCATCCAAACCAGAGCAACAGAAACCAGGTTTTCTGCCGAGTGGCAGTTCATCTAAACTCAGGGGATTCTTAGTTGTAAAAAAGCGACCTCTGCCTCTCAGACCTGCAGTCACAGCAGTCAATAAATTATTGAAAACTCTTGCTCAATTCCCTGATTTTCTTGCATGTTGTTG
Source organism: Acanthaster planci (assembly GCF_001949145.1). Next base: position 3,354,645 of record NW_019091381.1, on the reverse strand, counting down.
TAAAAAAAAAAAAAAAAAAAGACAAGAAAAACACAAATGGCATTACGATGCATTACACCCCAAGCTAGAGTGCGGTAGAAATTCAAATGTTGTAATCTCAAGCCGATGTGAATCCGTTAAAGTTCCTCTTGGCTTAACTGATGATGCCTTGTGCATTCTTTCTGAAAACATTTTCAACAGTATTCCAGTTCAAATGCAGCCATCTTTGGCGCTGAACGCAACACAACTTCCTTCCTCTCTTATCCACCTTGTCTTTGTTTTTCTTTGTCCTGAATCCCTCATCTTGGGTGAACTGTCTAAAAACTCGGCAGGCGGGGTTTTAATCTGTGGAGTGCCAGCATTGATATATTTCTTCCAACTGTTTCTTCCAGGACCTGCTTCCTTTGCGAAAATGACATCATGTGTTCCTTCCAACACCACAGCCTTGTTTCCAAGAAAAACATATTCACCGGTGCTCGAACTTGCCACAGTGATGCCTGCTCCCCAAAATCGTCTCGAATCTCGAGCATCACTCGTCACTCGGCCGACAGCAGCGCAAACTTGTTGCTGGTGGCCACCAGCCCCCGGTCGCCCTCCGAATCCTCCCTGGCCTTCATCCGCCTCCGCCGCCGGCGCGTGTCCGTGTCCCGTTCAGGCTCGTTGCTCTCCACGTCCGCGTCGCTGTTCTCCTCCGTGGAGCTGGTGAACTCTGACTGGTCAACCTCCTCCGCGTTGAGCTGCTTGTGCTGTTCCTGGAGCTTGGCGATCTCCAGTGTCTCCGGGTGTTGCTCCCATCGCTCTGCCACAGATTACGACGACAAACCCATTAGACCCTGAACCACCCCAGAGTGCCTTGCCTGTCTAATACTCTCCACACTGCCCCCCAAAACCCTCTAGCACTTCCCGTTTTTCATCAAGATTCAAACAGACCTCTTTCATATCACCTTCAATTTGAGTGACCAAACTTTGCAGGAATATAACCTTTAGAGGTAGACTTCGCCTCAAAATGAATATTTACCCTCATTACTTGTAAAGTAATATTATATTACTATTATCAGAGTATTATCATATACTCCGCGTATATTATCAGAGTGTTATCATATACTCAGAGTATATTATCAGAGTGTTATCATATACTCAGAGTATATTATCAGAGTGTTATCATATATCATATACTATTTTTAAAATAACTTTTGTAAAGGTTCATTTATAGATGGCCTGTGATGGACATGTGTTGGACCTTTGATGTTCTACAACTCTGGTCTCCTTTCATTGATTTTGACCCTCCGTTGGTCTGTTCCGATACAGTCACAAGTTTAACCCCTTCGCTCCAGGAGACGGCAAGAGCCGCGGCGCAGTGTGAGGATTAGTGCATACCACATATACATTCTATTCACCATGCAGCTGCTGGTTCAATGGGGCCTGCTGCTGGACAGAGCTTTGCATACTGGGCATACCACAGCCCAGCAGTCACGGTCAAAAGAATCCCGGCGTGAAGGGGTTAAGCAAGGCAGTCAGCTTACATTTTGATTAAAAACAATTTGTATCGGCAATTACTTGAACAACTTGTGGAGACGACTGCCACAAACCTTTCTGGTTGGTATAGCCCGGCGGCCGCATGCATAGACACAGCCTGCCTTCCACGGCCAATCGTAGGAGGTTGTTAGCTGCCCGGTAGACGTCGTGCCTTGCTGCCTTGGTGGTCATAAACCCGCGCTTTTCAGCCCACGCTGTCGGGAACAAAGGAAAGGGCAGTGGTGTGGCCAGGTTTCAGTGATGCAGAAGCTGGGATCCAGGTCTGTGTTAAGTCTCTAGGGGAACCCGCCAAATTAGCTGCAAGGTTCATTATGGGTATTAGGCCTCTCTGTTCCTCAGCAGGCATGTGGACCTTGCTCTCAAAAAATAGCTCTACACTTCAACTGTAGGGCCTGCAATGTTTTCCTAAAGGGGGTCAAGTATCTAGGAACTTTTCTCATGTAACTTTTTCAGACCTTTCTGGATAAGAGGCCTTTTTTACATGCTTTGGGAAGGAAAGGAAGTGACAGCTTGCAAGAAATTGCCTCTGTATTTTTTTACCTCAAAAAGACTTTTTGGGCTCCATTATTTGGGGGAAGGGGAGATGGCCCCCATTCCTCCAGATCCCGCCCCCCTTTAATCCACTCTTTGAGAGGACAGGACAACTTGGGAACTAGCCAATGAATTTGGAGCGGTTACCTTCGCATATATCCCACGCTGACCACTCCTCACTTTCTCTCTCCTCGGGTTTGTTCCCGTACAGTGGGTGCTTGATCTTCAGGATGGGGATGAGGTTGACCCGCTGGGCCAAATAGCCCACGCAGGTGTACGGCTCCTGGACCTGGGCTATGGGATACATGCCCGACAGGATCTGCAACCAGACCGTCGGGAGGGGGAAAAAAAAATGTGAGCCCGGCCAAAGCCGCATCCGATTTACTGGGCTACGGTTGAAAATAATGCATGAGTCTATGGGGAATAGATGAAGCCGCTAGCCTGTGGCTTCAACATGTCTGTGTGTGCGTGGCTCCAATCACAGCCAAGTTAAATTACACATGTCCCTATCTGTATTTCATACGGCATCGTCAGTATTCTTGAAATACAATAACTCTAGCACAAAATTTCACAACAAAGGCACAAACTAGCATGAACGACGAATATTCCACAAAACATCTGTCAACACTAAAACTAAAAAAAATGTGGCTTTTCAGGCCCTCATTAACTAACAAGGCATGAGTCCAATGGAAAACTGCTACAATTCTGTGAATCTTAAACTTGGATTTTTTCTATACAATATGCAAAACAAAAGAATCCCCTCAATGATTAAACCTCTAATCCAGAACGTATGGGCCATATAAATGTGGACAATTCTTGAAAAATCACAATCCTGCTCATGCACATGCAGGCGTTTCACGTGCCGCCGAGCTAAATGCTCGGTGGCACAAATGGCATTCTCCCCAGCACCGACCTGGAGTTGTCTGTCGACTAGGGACGGGAACACCAGGCCAGGGGAGTCGCACATCTTGACGGTGGGGGTCAAGAAGATGGTCTGAAAGTGCTTGGTGTGTCCGGGCGTCCGTGAGGTGCTGACCACCTTCCGGCCGCACAGACCGTTCATGAGGGACGACTTGCCAACGTTGGGGTGACCTTCAGGTTAGGAGATGAACCAAAATGCGAGATGATTATCTCTATCATTTTCTTGACCGAAACAACACCTTGTATAAAATGGAAAAAGTGGAAGTACACAAAACAAACCAATCAGTCAGGATTCATCAAATTGAAGCCAAGAAAACAAAAGAAAAACTTAGGACGAAATCGAACACACTCAGAATAAAAACAACAGAATACAAACAAAATATGCAGGCTAAAGAAAACCAAACTGAAATAAGCTACATTCATTTTTATACCCAAAGGTATACAATCTTGTGAATGCCCAATCTATGGCTGATCTCTCTTCTTTTAAATGAGCTCTATTTTTCTGAGGAACACTTTATCTACTTAAGCCGAGGTGAACTGAAAGACAAAACTAGCTTTGCATTGAGAGGGTGCAAGTTTCCCAGCAACGGAGGCTCCTTTGGTATGAACTTCACTGTGCTGGTTCACGAACGCTTATGAGATGCACACGGTGTGTGCGCCTCGCTACCAACAGAACTAGCACTCCTGACCGGCATGGCTCTTTTCAACCAATGAGGGAGCTGCTTCTGCTCAAGGTGGATAGAGACCACTGGCAAAAGTTTCTTAATGGCCAACCTGAGTACGAACAGAGTCCAGTGGAATGTGGTGGAGGCCAACTGCATGCCTTAAGTTTATCACCAAAAAACACGACAGGATTTCAAAATCAAAGTACGTGTAAAAACCAAAATTGACTTGACTGGGTTTTATTATTATTAAGTCTTTCTAGTAAATGAAACCAAAAATTCCTCAAAAGTGCCCTTGGCACTGTAGCTTGCAAGCCTGAAGACACCTGTGGAGAGACAATAAGAAGCAGTTACAGTTTTAGAGGTGGGAGGAAAACCCCAGAGGAATATTCTGAGTAAAACCCATGGAATCAGGTAGGGACTGAAAACCCAATCCAAATGTGGACCAAGCCAGGAATCGAACCTGGGTCACAGAGGTGGAAGGCGAGGAAAGAACCACCATGCCAACCAGACTCCCTGCAAGTACTTTTGCTAAGAGTGTCCTGACTGCATCCGATGATCCATTGGTGATTTTGAATGACAAACATCGGTACATTCAAATTAAGGATTTGGTCAGGTCAATGGAGCTGTGGTTTCTCCTTCCTTTGGTTAAAATTCTTACCTACACATCCTATCGTCAGCACTCCATCCTTGAAAAACTCGTGCTCTGAAAAGCTCGTGTCCTGCATAGTCTCGCCATCGGTGCTCTCAATGATCTTGGCCGCCAGCCCCTCCTCTCCCCTGAGCTCCGCCTCTATCTTTTCCCTCCAACTGCTCAGGTTAACTGTGAAGAAGGAACTGTTCACAGCATGTCCCCCAAAAAATCCTGCATTTCATTTACGGGCATTCAATTTGTATTCATAACTGAGAAAAATGTGTGCTCGGTTTTGGCCTTAACTTTGGCTCTGGGCTCCAACTTACTCATTCTAAGCCCCTAGTATTGGAAACTCTGACTCTTCAAAGATCCCTCTCAACGGAAAGGCTAATATTTGTCTTACTGATGGTTTTGGGTCTAAGATGAAGACAAAGCCGGAAACACAGCCAAGATTTGTCAAAATGGCTTCGATCCCCCCCTCCCTTCTCGTTCCTCCCTCTCCTTCCTCTAGCCTACAAATTTGACAAAGCTGTCCCAGCGCTGCAGTCAAAACCAACCAAGTGATATGTGATCTGTTTACATGTATACATTGAGTAGCACGGACACTGGATTATATTTTGGACTGTCTGCGACTGTTTAGACAGTAGGAGGCATGATGGATCGACCGTTTACTCAGAAAACTGTGCGACAGCCTTCGGCAAATTCCACAGCCTAAAGCAAACTCCATGGCTAGTGAGGAGGCACACTGCCTAACAGGTTGCTGGCTGTTCTACCTACCTCGTCCTTGGCAAATAGTCTGGCAGGCTTTGAGTAGTTGCATAGGACCAACAGCGGTATAAGCTCCTTTTCGTCTCCTGCGATGTAGCACTGACAATGTAAAATAACACGTTCAGAACATGTTATTTGTCTTCAAGGAATATGTCTGAGATATTAGGTTGGCATGACCTTTGGGCAAGTCGTCTAAAGTAGAGGAAAAAACTAAAGACTGACTGCACCCCAGCATAGATGCTACTGTTGCCATGGGAAAAGTTTGACAAGATATTCGGAACAACTTACTCGTTCACAAATATTTAGCAGCAATACATTTAATCTCTCCGCAAAAACAAACTTGGTTATACTCGCTGCAAAACCTTCTGCTTTTTACAGGACTTTGCCAGCAAATACCCTAAGCCACTTGTCAACCATCAGTTGATATTTCCTGGTGCATGGTGTATTTCATGTTAGCAGGCAGAATTGACCAGTGGTGGAAACGAGGTTGCTGATCGGACTTGGCCCACAGGTCTTAAAATTCTGACAACAAAAGAGGTCCCCGACCCCTACAATTATGCACTGGATTTTGTATGCGTAGTTGAAACACAGAACTGACTCAGTGCTATCATCATGATCATCATGATGTCACTGAAAGCTGTTGCATGGCCTGTAGGCGCCTGCTCCTATGGGTCGGCAGAGGACCATGTTGCCGAATTCTGGTCTTCTTATTGTTTCTATAACTAGCATCACTTCCTGATTAAATACCGGCTCTGACCAATGCTCTCACCTTTTCCTGGGTCGACGCTGTTGGGCATCAGGTTCTCCCGGGGGAAGGACGTGAAGCAGACCACGTGGACGTCAGGGAACTTCTCTTTCAGGTAGCTGAGCCAGGCCACCACCAGCGGGGGCGGGGCCAAATCGATCTTGTTCAGCACCAGGATCAGGTGCTTGCGAAGGTCCCGGGTGACGTAGTCGTAGAGGGCCGGCGAGAAGTGGAGGGCCGGGTGGCGGATGTCGGTGATCAGGAGGATGATGTCGGACATCTCTAGGACTCGCCATAGCTGCCTCCACGTCTGGTGAAGGGTGTATCAGAAGCAGAGGGTGGAAAATTGACAACAAAGATTTTCCACTTACAATATTAACCTAGATACTAAAAACTTACCATACACTTTTGCCCGAGAAAGAGCTTGAGCTATCTACTCCATGCAGGAACAATAGAGGGTTTGCGTGGCTGCCATCTTATAGGCCAGTGCCTTTGTTCCACAGGGTACATGTATGCACAAAGGAGGTTTCCCTGTGGAACAAATTGCCCTGCAGAATGGCTTTTATGCAAAGCCTCTACAGAAAGCATGCTTTTACAATGCAACGCTGGTTCTTTGGTGGGAACTCACTGTGTGCCTTACAGGTTAGGTGAGAGGCATGCAGAGCACATACGGCCAAATTCCTCTTTGAATGTAGTCTATTCGAAAACTTCTGCCAGTATCTTCAGCCTGTATATTTTGTGTTGGTAAGCAGGTAAGGAAGTGCTTAAAGCTAGGGTGTATTGCGTAAAAGTTTTGAATTGAACAGTGAATCTATGTAAATGTCTTATTAAACTTAATTTCTTTCATATTAATGAAGTTTTCATCATACTTGAGAACGAAGTTACAAGATTTCTGTTAACTAAAATAATCACTTTATTAATGGCCCCAAAGTGAATTCTAAAAATGCGTGCATGAGTCCGTTTGCATTTGAAATCCTTGTGCTCACATGATGAACCTTAACAGAGCACCTCTAAAGAAAACATACTTTCTTTGATTTTTATCTATTCAAATAAATATGGAAGAATCCAAATCAAATGCAGTGTTGTTTGTCTTCAGAACTAAACTATAACAAGCTAAAAATGGCTTTTTTTCTGTTCATGCCAAGATGCGATTTCTGAGCGTAGACTGCATCATTCTGGGAAAACAGAGAAAATGAGGGGAACCCTCACCCTGTGTTTGTAGTGGATAAACCCTTGAGCATGCCAAACAATGGCTACATGCATATTTATTGTAACAGATAAAATCAGAGAAAACATGTTTTCCTTAGAGGAGCTCTTTAAATGAAATGCTTCACTGTTTCTTAAAATTTAACTCACAAAATTCTTTATGAATTTTGAAGATTATTCTGTAATAACAGTGGTTGTAAATCAAATCGAAATGTTTTCAAAAATCAAAGAAGATAACTACATGTACTGTCAATCACCTCCAAGTTGATTTCGAAGTAGCTGAGCTGCCTGGAGGAGTACTTGGTGAAGATGTTCTGCAGGTATTCCTGGAACATGGCCTCCTCTCGAGCCTCCACCTGCTCCTTGCTGAGGCTGTAATCCCAGGTGGGCCGCTTGGGCATGTCCAGCGCCGAGCCAGGCCGGTAGATGTCCTCCAGGTCCACCTCGAGGGCTACCTGCCGGGAGACGGGGTGGGGGGAGGGGGGAAGATTGGGAAAACGTGCTGAGTTGGTTTAAGACCTCAACAGGTATATCCTTGGCTGCAGATGCCGACAGTAACAAACGTGCCTGTGGAGGCTACGGTAGCCTGTGACGGCTACGGTAGCCTGTGACTGACACAACATGAGGTGCAAGTCACCAGAGCCATTGGTGAGTTAAGGGCCTTTAAAATAACCTTCGAATATGCACCATGTAAATCGACAAGACCTTTGACACTTTGTGCCAATGTAACACCCATTTTCATTGAGATGCCAAACGGAATAATATGCCAAAACAAAGAACTCAGTTTTCTCTCTCTGAAGCAAAGCTGATGAGACAGCACAATGGACAAATTGCCCCAAGACTCATTTTGTGGGATCTAGGCTTTAACTGCTTGCTGCAGCCAAGGGTGCTGGATGCCAGAACATTTAAGTCTAGCCCCGACACCCGACCATATAAATGATGAATACCAATACCCTCAATTCTAAAACTGTACTGAATTCCTTCAATCTATCTACATGTACGTACCATGTTCAATTCCATTTTCCTCACTTAGGTAAATAGAATATTTATACATGCAAATATAGAGGAACACGGAATACTAATAACTATTTACATTAGTTCATCCCTTGCTAGAGGTCAAAAGAGCACCCCCCACATGCATCACTGGCTATGGATAGCCAAGACAGGCATGTCTGCATCAGTGTTGTAGTTAAGACCTGGAAGTCCGAGACCGAGACCTGATGGTCCGAGACCGAGACCTTAAAGTCCAAGACCGAGACCGAGACCAGAAAAAAAAGTATCAAGACCTACAACACTAATGTGCATGTCTAAGGCTACTGGCTACGGGTAGCTGCTTCCATCACTGCCAATGGTATTTCCAGAGACAGCTGTAATAATTGGATGCAGTCAATATACAACATAGCTGAGATATAGCTAAGCAGTGCTTGGACTTTAACACTACAACAGTTAAATGATCTTCTCCCAACCCTCCCCCCCCCAAAAAAAATGCAACTGGCTTTTGGGATAAATCTGAGAAGCATGAAGGTCACATCTCTGGTATACATGTACCTGGTGTGCTTTAAACTCATTTTTAAAATGTTTGGTATGACATGTAATTTACTTAAATCGTTGGTAAATTAAAGGGGATGAAGAAATGAAGACGTCGCTCCAGTAGCGACAAAGTTACGCAGCAACAACATGTACATGTACAATTGTACTCATGAACCATAAAAATATGTTTACAAAAATCACCTGCAAAATGCATATTTTTACCATTGAAATCACGGTCCGATGACTCATGCATTAAATTAAATGATCGCGCCCTGAGTGTGCATGTCGATAGGCATTCATCTAGGAACAAAGCCTCGGGCACCGTTAAGCAAGCACAGTGTCTATCTGCGGTGATAGCAAACGAGAATTTCAATGGATCAAAGGTGAAAAGATCCAGCGGCAAGTACCTCCGCATGAGCACAGCAAAGACAGAGATTTTTCAAGTACAAAAAATGAGGCATTGAAAAAAAAACCACGGGAGCAAGGCATTATTTTGAAATGAATTCCTCGTCATTTCCGTCGATCAATGACAGGGTGAAAAATTTCTTGGGTAAACCCCAGGGTTCACATATTTTTTTTTTTTGTCAGCCGGTCAACAAAGCCAATGAACCGAGGTCAAATTTGTGCACTTTTCGCGATTTTAAAGGGTGGGGGAGAAGAGAGTGCTACTCCCTCCCCTCCCACATGCCAGATTTAATCAGCATTTAATTACATTACGTACATGTAACGTGCATTACAGCTGAAGCACTAATGACCTGGGCCTTGGTGCACGCGGAACAGGCTGAGGTATTATTGCCATTTCAAGCATGGGAATTATAAATTCATCCACAATCTGATCCTGCCGGCAGACCTTCACAGAGACACCAACATCGCCTCCACAAGGTACATGTACTTTGGACAGTTGTATAACTCCCAAATGCCACATTCACAGCAGTGTGTAAAGACTGAATTTTCCATTCACAAGGCTTTTTTCCCCTGCTTCGTGAGGCTCACGGTTCTCCTTTAAGCCGGAGTGACAGGGGTGGAATGAAAAATTGAGCAGATATACCAGTCCGCGTACCGTACATGGGCATTGAGGCATCCTGCACATTAATTTACATCAAGTTCGGCTTCAATTTCAGATGCCATGCATCCCCAGCGGTAGACATGACAAAAATCACACGTGTTTAATTTTTGATCCTCCTCACATAGGTCAAGAGGAGGAGATCATTCAGAATCACTTTCAAATATTCAGTCAATATTTCACACTAATTACTATCCCTGCAGAAGACAGCGTAAGTTGCACTTACATGTAACAGTGTATGATTACTGTACAGTACATGTATACATGTATTAAATGATGGTGTGGCACATCGTTAATTTGAAATTTCAGACTGATGAGTCTCCGTGTAGAATGGATACCTACAGTAAACAATGACTTCCCGGGCTGGACAGCTCATTGTGCTCAATTGTGCATGGACAATTTACATGCAGAAAACAGCCCTATTCGATGCTCAGTGCAAACGAAAGATGGGAACGTGAAATGGCGTCACGGAGCAATTACGGTGAAATCTGCCCGAGTCAAAATCTGTTCGATATTTTGCCAATCCCCCGATCTAACAAATATGCACTCCCATCAAGTATGAGCCTACATGTACAGTACATGTACTTTAAACTCCTTGTAAGGTGCATAGAACATGTAAAAACTTATGTACACGTCAGTATTGTAAAACTGATTGAAGTTTTCCCATGTAAAGTGAAGTGAAATCATGGTTTGGTTCAGCAGAAAAAAACATGGTTTATTTGAAAAATGCAATCGCTTTTTTTTTTTAATGGGGGGGGGTGAATTTCATTCCCCTCCCCCAAATACGGACGCAATGTTACTCTCCAGAGATGAATTGGCCCCACTGCCTGACTTTCCTTCCATTAATACATATACAACGTACAGATAGTTGAATTGGGCTCCTTGTCGAGTCGTGTCTTCGAGCAATAATCTCTTTCCTGCATCAGCGAGTGAATATGTCCTCGGGAAACAGCTATCCACAATCACCCTTCCTGACATGAGAACTGATTGAATTTTGGTTGTGATTGAATGGGTACTGCCCACACGGTAAGCGCTGAGTGCAGTAAGTATGGAGCACTCCGTCAATAAGGTAGGGGGAGAAAAAATGGTAATCTGAACTACTGCACAGTTTTGCAGGTGAAGCGAGAAATCATTGAAGAAGTGCTAACGGGTGCTAGCCAAGGGCCACTCACTTATACACCGACTGCGAGAATTCACTCCAGCACCTGATGACGACGTAAGAACGACACAAACCAATCGCTCCGCGAAGTCTCCCTTTATTCCAAACATGACATTTTCTTGGGAATTTCATTCAGATGAGCATAATCAAAGCTAACCACCCTAACTTCTTCCCACCCAAATGGCATTTTCCTCTGAGCATCTCCCTCCCTTCAAACCTTGCCAGTCTTAAACCAGGCCTAACCATCACCAAGAGCAAACATGTCTAGGGAACCCATTACAAGCTGTGCTCTGTGGTCTCCCTGAGGAGCTGGTGATGAAGTGCTCTCAAATGTGAGTTAATAATCCAAGTGCGAACCCCCTCTGTGAGTCTGGCAAATTAACATCCTGAGCGTCGCTGTTATCCACAGCGGCAGCTGTGCTGTGTAGCCGCCGACCGCCGTCCTGTTTTTTGTGACTGGCGAGGCTGTTTTGGCACTTTAAGGCAGAGTACATCATTTGTCAACTGTGCATCACGTTCATTTGAGGCAAAAAAAGTGCTCAAACACTAAAAAGGGGCCGAGCAACATCTAAACTGATGACACTTCAACTCAGCGAATGCCAGGCGACAGCTTAGATGCGATGTTGCACACTGAACTGACAAAGTATGGTGTAGTAACCGCCAGAGCGTGTGTAGTGTCAACATGTGTGCCCACGCTTTGCTGAATTAAAAACGAACTGCTAATGACAATTTTCCAACAACCTTTAGACCAGCGGCAGCAGAACAATTTTCAAGGGGGGAGGAGATGACATGTAAGACCACCAGGCATCAGCCACTAATAGGCCGATCCATTAAGCCCCACTCCATTACAGGCCCTGCAAAAAGCGAGGGGCCATGCCCCCAGTCGAAAAAAGTGGGAGGGGGAAACTGCCCCCCCCTCCGCCTCCAGTGTTTTGGAAATTGCCACCTTTCATTGTTTTCTTTAACATGACAGTGCCGGAAAGCATAATTTCATGAGCAGTTTAGTCCCATGACTCTCTTTTTTAAGCAAGTAGGCTTTTCAAGAAAAATGTCATCGGTCAAGCTTTGGGTAACTGCAAATGATGGACTGTATAATTGTTAAAATGCAGGCAGCTCAAGTACATTTGAGACAAAATGTTGCCATTTTTTGGACACGGCAATAACTGCAATTATTGGAAGCAAAACTCCGCTGTGAGCGCATTCCCGCTTTTATTTGGTGCACACGTACAGTGTGTAGGCAGACCCTGGCAATGTCTGCAGAGAGCGTTCTCCTGCAAAATACCTGGGCGGGCAACAGCCAAGTGCAAACAGGTTTTAGTGTTTAATGTGTAACCGCAGTCCCACAGATTGAGTCCTCATGATTCTCAAGAGACAGCCCATAGATGGTACATCGTGATGATAACCTCCTCATTGGTGGATCCCGTTTCAACCGGCCAGGCGGCCTGTGATCAAGACAGACTCCATGTGCAAAAAAAAACCTCCACTCTTTCATGTGGTTTCTCTTTGGTTGCGTGAGAGTTTTGTTGGTTGACATGTTGGTGGACACCACATGTTTTTTTATGAGGGGGGAGAGAGGACAAGCTGACGAGTGAGGGGTGTCTGGGTTTGTTTTCTGCGGGTTAATATTACAATCCACAAATGTGTGGGTTTCTAGTGACAGGGATAGAAGCAGGCATACGTGTAGAAACAGGGAAATATGCCATCTCCATATGGGAACAATGTACATGTAATTACCACGGGTAATTTCCAATTGATTTAATTATCAATCTTTATCAAGGTACGTACTTCTCTAGCCCACTTTGTTGAACCCTGAAAAGGTCCTTGAATTGTTATGAAGTGGTTTTGCTTTGACCTCTCTTATATGATTTTTGTTACCCTGCAATTTGTGCCGGTAGTTGTCAGTGGATGTCTTTCGACTGGCTTCATACTGTCTGTAATGAGATGATCAGTTTGGAATGTTAGGTGGATTGCAACAGCGGCTATGACCAATGACGTCACCGGTTCCGTCCGCGCTGACATTAACACCTTCAGTCTTGCGTCGGCCGTTTGCTCATCAATGTCCAATGCCCGACTTGGGAATAATGCTGCTCAAATCTGTGCAGATGTAAATCTCGACAATCCATCAGCAATGCTGCGTCCGGGAAAACAAGACTCAATCCGACCAAGAAAGAAAGAAAGAGAGAGAGAGCGCCACGATGCAGTGGGGAGCCCGCTGCTGGCGTAGCGTCAACACGAACGTGCCTAGAGGACCGGATGTCAAGAAACTTGCAGTGTGATATGGATCACCTGCTCTACATCCAATTACTCAAGTCAGGCCCCTTGACGACAGCCTCCCTGATGATCCCTATCCTTGTCTCACATGAGCACCAGGCCCCATTGCACACACATCAACAATACTTTCAAAGCAAACGCCCTAGGTGGTCGTGGACGCTCCTTCCGTCATGCTGTATTAATTCTCGACATTAACATCTTGAGCATTTCTTCAGGGCCTGTGAATTGCTAATGCACGTTTTGCACTCTAAACAAAATGTGGACACTGGACCTCACGGAAAGCGACATCAAAGTGCGGCGCACTCTTGACAATCTCACCAAACTAAAGGTCGGATTTTGGCAATTTAGCTGGTGGAAACCACGGTGTTCTTTTGTGATTTCATGTTTTACTGTGTTTTACATGAACAGCTACATACTGGTACCGGTACATATGCACCAGTGTAAACAGGTGCATGTGCACCAGTGTAAACCGGTGCATGTACGTCCACGCAAAATACATTTGAAATGTGAACAATTTAAAAACTGAAAAAGAAAGAGAACATTTAGTCTGAAAAACAGGACTTCTCTCTATGTGTGCATAACATGTAGACATACATCTAACATTGAAAACATGGGTTCATTTGGTTGTTTTCATGAAAACTTTGTAAATAATAAATATGACTTTGTCACATGATGAACAAACAGCTTGTTTTTTGGGGGGGGTTAAGTATTCACATGGGTGACAGTTTTGACAGTGGTATCTTCGTCAAAACTGGCCTAATGAATATGCAATTTTAAGATGATGCTACATAACAAGTGGTGACATCATCAGAACTTCACAGTAGCGTTACTTTAACATGCCCCGGCCTGTAAACATACCAACTTTCACTCTGACGTGTGGTTCCTTAAATATTGGCCTGTGAAAAGTGCAATTTTAAGGTGAAGTCATGTGACACATTAAAGCCGCAGGATCTCATTTTGAGAATTTTGTTGCCTGCCGTTGAGCCCCAAATTATTCTAACTCTTTTGAAAAATGTGGCAGTTTGTTACTTTGTTCAAACATCTGAACTGGACTGACGGTCAACCCAGGCTCACAAAAACTAGTATTTCCAAAAGCTGATCTGGACAAAGATCTATGCTTTTGGTTGTCAATTCTATGGTCTTGTGGCTGTAAATTCTATGTTGCTCGAATTTGGAATGGTATGAACAATGTTGGGCTTAACTGTACAGGTGTAACATGTCCCTACTGATGAATATGGTGCTTTTCACTTAAGAAAACACAGGAGAAGAAAAATTCAGAGAGCCCAGATTTGGCGAGCCATGGGATTAATCCTATACACCCTCAGTGACCTCGTGACATTACCTCAGGCAGGACTTCAAACGGCTGCATAGATTGCTTCTTTCTCCTCTCAACTTCGGCTCTGGAATCCTTCTCAAAATGCAGGCGATATCTGTGACAGGAAAAGGAAAGGAAGGTGGACAATAAATGAATGATTAATATCAATTTAAGCGTGCATCGCTGGTAACAATCGCCAAGAATTCTTCAAAAGAGCCTTGGCACTGTGGCTCACAAGCCTAAAAAAAAACAAAACAGTAGACAGGAGACATTGAGAAGCAGTTACAGGTACAAGTTTAGAGGTGGGAGGATATACACTAGCCCTAACCTCCTAGAGTGATTTACGAGGAACCTTCCTCATCCTTGCAAATGCCAAAGCAATATACCTGTACATGTAAAGTGTGCACATGCACAGATGGATTGTTTATTTGTGGTATTCCCACATAGACCAGTCAGCGGTACATGTACCCATCCTAACAGATTCCAACAGGCCCTGGTGTTGGAGGTTTGGCTGGATGGGAATCATGAGGGTCACAGAAAAAACAAAGGACATACAAAGAAAAATAGTTGCTTGAATTAAGAGGACGGATACAAATTTTTGTTTTAACACTGGACTTACATGTACTTGTTCTTTCCTTGCATAATTTAAGTAATTTAGAGAGCAGCTGAAGACCTCTTTGAAAGAAAGGCCCTACACGTACATGTACTGTACATTCCACCATTTTGGCCTAGGAGAGTTACATCTGATGGATTTCTTTTGCAACTCCTTCAAAAATATTCCGGTGGTTGTTTTTTTTAACTCAAAACGGGTTTTGTTGGATTTGGGCCCTTCTTTCAATTAGGTATTCAATCAACATGTACATTTGCAGGAAGGGGGGAGGATGTAGAATGGCCATGGATCCTTTTCTCCTTGCTCAATCATGGCGCCATTACCTGGCCATCTCCCAGGGACGTCCAGAAAGGTTTTCAGGAATGATTGATTTCGGCTGCCGGTGTCTAGCAGTGCTGATGATTCCCCGAATGAAATTGCCTCCACCTACATGTTGTGCATGTGCACGTAGTTGCTACATGTAGGATATGGTCTTCCTCACACCCCTTCCCCGAAAATAAATACGAAGAATCTACTGTACATCAGGTGACATGCCTGGTTTGTCCGTTGCTCACTTAAATTCCCATTTATGGCAGTCTGCTACAGTTTTGATGACTGCCGCCGTTTCAATTGGCAGGACTTAAATGTCTCCTCATATCACTGCTGCAAAGCAAGGCTATAAAAGGACAGTATAACTTGCACCTGTGTTCACATGAACAACTCAGACACACTGAATGATGTTGACCAATGCAAGACCTGCCTGATAAATAAGTCATGTACTTTTCTGTCGACATGATAAATTTATGAGAGAGGGTTGTTCTTCAAACATGTCAAATGACGAATTCCGGATGAATGTTTTTCAGCCTGGATGGATGTTCTCGAAACCTACCCATGTACATGAACATCGTCATGTATCATGTGCATACATGTACGTACACATCTGATCACATTCAGAGAAATGTGGCATCAGAAATTCAACATGAAATTGCAATGGAAACAGTTCCTTTCCTAACACGCCCAAGAAGGATTACCCAAGACTGACAAAGTCTAAATGTCAATGCCGTATACATGCACCACAGTTCAGCTTACAGAATTTAAGAACGGACCAGTTTCCCAAACTGCACTACAATCACTATTCAGCCTTAAGTATGAGACGTACACGTACACTAACATGTAATTGATCATACTTTGCCCATGTAATGGAAGATGGTCGCCGTGTAGAAAGAAAATTATAATTTTTCATGACTGCCTCACTCTTAAACATTTCTAGGGCAAATCTGCAATTCAAAGGTTCCTGGGGCACTTAAAAACCGTAAACTCCCTCAGGGAAGAAAAGGCTTCCTCTCATGAGAGAACGGACCAAGCAGTTTGATACACCTGCATTAAATTCTGCCCTCAAGTACAGTTTTAAGTAGGGCAATTAGGCACGCAGATGTCAACGGCACACTTCTTGAGAGGCGGTGGGGTTCAATCACGAGATGTCTCCCCAAGAGACTGTTTCGATGATATCAACTGCTGGCAGGTGTACAAAAGACACCTACATGCACCTCTGACGATGATATTTCAACTAGTCATTTTCACCATGCATGCTTACAAATGAAGAAGTCAACTTTCACAATGGCCCTGAAATGTAAAGCTTGATTTCAGAAAGAGTTGTCTATTAAGCGTATTTACCACAAAAATGCCTGAAGGCACATCACACAACCATGAATATTTAATGCACTACCAACTCTATCTCGAAATTTCCAGGAGAGATATCGAAAGCCATGCGGTCCCTTAATGTACAGCCAGACAAGCGTACAGGATAAACGATTGAACTATTACAAGTCTATATATATCGGTATGGTATGCTTAATTAGATTACGATGTGTACACAGATGATGCACATCTTATTATGAGGCTGGCTCGGTAAAATGTACATACTGCACTGTGCTATGAAATTTGACAGCCCAGCTGTCTCTGTCTGTTTATGGACTTTACGTACATGATGGACCCAGCACTGGTGCACTGTTACAGGTCTATGGATGTTAGAAAACAGTCAACATGTTCACTGCCTAACAAGCATACCAAAGCAGTATTTTATGAGGTGCGCTGGCCGCTGGGTGCAATTTTTAGCACTAAGACTTTATTCACAAATACCTCTGAGCATCATACAATCACTAAACAATTTTAACTCCCTAAGTCCACTGACATGACTAAATCATTTTCACTGTTCTCCACAAAACACAGCCCTTTCTCCGTTTTCCCCATTCTACCTTACTCTCGAGAAAAACAGGATATATTACAACAAATGAGCATGATTCTGGAGTCATGATTTCATTTCCAAGACACAGTTCTTGTTATCTTGCGAGTTAAGTAAGTCTTTGCCGATTCTGGCCCATTCTTGCGTTACCATGGAAACCTACAGAGCTTTTATATTTGTTTCAAATACATCACTGCGCATCTTTCCTTCAAAGCAAAGGATGGATTAAGTTTCTCCCTTACTGCGGGGGTGGCCCAATTTCGAAAAAAATTCCATGGAGAAATATGTCTTCCCTCCCCTCCCCCCCAAAAAACCCAAATCTGAGTTTCTTTACATTTTTGGCAGGTTGTAACTCGTCGGCAATATTAGACATTTTACCCTAACACTGAAGGCCATACCTGTTGGGGTCATGCTGTCTATCTGTCTGTTGCTTCTTGTTGCTGATTGGCTGCTGGTTCAGCTTGCTGACTTCCGGGATACCGGCCCCGGCATGTTCTGCGCCAGACCCTGACTCACGTTCCTCTTCGCTGCTATTCAATTCGTAGCTCTGCTGGCGCGAGCGATGTGAAATGGCTAGGACAGGAAAGAACAACTTTAAGGAATAAGGTCCACATGTATTTTCATTTTTTCAACCTAAGTAGAAACTTAATGCAAGAGTTTTGAAAAAATGCATTTTGCACTTAAAGTACAATTTTTCACTGACAGGGTAAGCATAGGCACGACAGGTGCAGTCAAGACCTAAGTATAAGATTTCATATTTTTGACAAGGCAGCGTGTATCTTTGGTGCTGTTTTTCTAGAGTGGCAATTCTCAGCTCAGGTTAGGCCATGTAAAAAAAAATAAATCGGTGATCATCCCCGCCTGACCCTCCAAAATGCCTCCGACCCATTCTTTTTTTAATTTTCTATTTTTCAAAAAAGGGGGAAAATGTAAAAAAAAAGGCACCAAAAAATTACACGATAAATGATCCCAAGCTTACCCTTCGGTCTGAGAATTCGCGCAAGACCGGTTCATTCTCGATCGGAGGCTGTTCCATCTATTGGACATGCACACTAGGAAAGGGTAGTAAACAGAACAGCACCACTGACTAATCCGACACGGCCGCAGCTGAATTATTGGCTACGGCTGCGACTGCATGCACAAACAAACAGTCCATCTTCATTAACAAGAGAACTGTTAATACAAGATTCTGCTAATTATATTAAGGACATTTTTAGGCTCCATTTCTTTCTTTTTCACTGGTTTTTATTCCTACGATAAATACAAGGTTCCTGTTATTACAAGGTAATCGACCAAGTCCCAAGGGCCTCTTAATAAGACAGCTCGACTGTACCAGTGTCCTGCATAAACTTGCCGTCATTTAAACAAACGTGGAGATTTCTTACCCCCTCCCCAAAAAAAAAACCTCTCCCCCTACCCTCCCTTTTTGGACAAAAGGGATGATCACCAATTTTTTTTTTTACATTGCCTAAAACTTTTTATTTTCAATGTTGTGTGTGTGTTTGTTTCAAAATCCTGGCCATTTTTATAGCATGTATTATGTGTTAACAGGTGGACTGACAAAAGGTGCCCAAACAATTCGATAGAAGTTAAGAGACTCCCGGCAGTTCCGTGTCGAGGGGAGAGGGTATTATCCAGCAAGGCTTTGGCACATTTCTGTTGCCAGCGATTTACTCATATCTGTGGATTTGTTCCCTTTTAAAAAGTTATACTGAATACATTTTTTATTGGAGATGGAGAACTTTTCCTAAATGAGCTGGCACAGATAAGCATTTTTTTTAATAAACTAGACTGATATGAGAGTCAATAATGGCAATTAACAATCACGATCTCTTGGGGCCTGAATTTAAAAACAAAAAAATCACCCATTTTGAGATTATTGAGTATTTTGAAATTGCACATTGTTGGGGATTCATCGCTCGATGATCAGACAGAGCTCCAGCATGACCATAAATGTCAGCCTCCCAAGCCAATGAATTTTAAGCCCACTGACACAACTGTTCAGTGACATTTTTTCAGTGGTGAAAAACATTAACAAGAGTACCGGAAGGCACAAACATGTATGATTTACAGAAGACTCCAAACAACTACATAGTTCACATGGATTTACGTCTCCAGCGTATGATTATGAATTAGGAGATTTTTAAAAACTTCAACATGTAGCTACATGTACATGTATCTTTCCATTGCTCTAAAATCCAACTCCTCACTGTCAACTACCAATTCAGTCTGCTTACTGTATGTTTAGTTTACGAATAAAAAAGGCCGGAAAGGCTGATCTACAGCACGATTTGTGCGTGATCACTTACCGCCCATTCCCTTGCCAGTGCATGTACTGCCTCTGCATATTATGTTCCCTTATTTTCCTCGATTTTGCAGTCTATGATTCGATCTGAAATTCCTAAACGCCCCAAACGGATACATGTACATGTGTAGATAAGGCCAGGAAGAACTTGTAAATGTGATAAATTAGTTCCTTCAACAAGGTAAACCAAGAACATATTAGAACCAAATTTGTGGTCGTTTTGTACACAAATCTTAGACCCTAGACGTCAGTCATTAATGAAATGAAGACAACGTCCAACCTGGGATAGGGACCCCCCCCATTTTTTGTCATTTTATTTGCAAAAATTGTAAGTCCCCCCAAAAAACAAAGGAAACACTCTCTTTATTGTGCTGATCCTATTTTTTGCAAATTTCAAATCATACATTGTGAGAAAATGTGACTGTCTTACTGATAAACTAGCCATGCAAATTTGAATCCACCATGTGTCACCGTAAAACACTCAGTGTCCCCTCATAATTTCCCTCAAAACCCTGCCCTTTTTTGACATCAACCCTTCAGTTATTGAGCATGATGAAAGAGTCTTCTACCAAGGTGAATTCAAAAGTTAAAATGTAGCTCTCCCTTTTTTATTAAGTACTATTATAGGAAGAGGGTGGCCATATTTACAATCATGACAATCCCGCAAAGTCGAGCCTACTTTACTGAACACAATGTTACACTTTTGACAATGAGAAACTTTCACACAATCTTAACTACATACATGTGCTCTGGGCCCCACGGCTACTTTAAAGCAAGCATGATGAGCTATCATGCATTTCATGCAAACGGTAAACATTTTATTTTTAATATCAATCACACAGAACATGCTGAAAAAAATGATAACAAAAAACAGCGCCCTCTTTTGAAAATCCCAGTTTTACCTGCATTAGTTCGTTGTCCAGAAGAACCGTCCCCTTTTTTCCTGTCCCGCTTCTCCTGTAGTTGCTTCTTCTTCTGTTTTCCGCTGAATGGCTTCTTCCTCGGCATCTCTCGTTAGATCGCCTAAATATGCAGTAAAGAAGTGCAAACCTGACCTGTCAATGGTAAAAAATTCTTAACTGTCAGTCAGTTTCCTAACGGCAGACGTCCTCGCACGAGAGAATCGAAACTGAATGAACTCGAGTACACGGTACTGGTACCCGCGTGCTAGCTAGCTCGACAAGACATTATCTGATTACCAGTTAACCCCTGCAGTGGCATAGTTGATTTATAAAAGGGGTATTTCCAAAGAATTTACTTTAAAATACATGTATATTTATACACTTGTTACGCAAGTTGACGGGTTTAAGTTGATTGAAGTGTTTCCTTTTATAGATAGATTTATTCATTTCAGGAATAAGTTATTTGAGTAAACATAAGGGTCTCACAAACCACAGAGGTAAGAAAACTTGTGCTTGATCGCGTATCCCTAAATTGATGGACAATTCCAAATAAACCCTAGCAGCAGTTTGAGCAAGGCCTAGCATGGAGGACTAAAATGCATGTCGAAACTCGAGCGGTAAAGAGCCACCACTCACGAAAATGGATAATTTAGTCAGATGATGATATCAAGCAAATTTCGTAGTCGACAAAGAGATGGAGTTTAAATTCAACATCAACCACTTGTTTGGAGAGACGGTGACAGTGGTAGACAATCGTCTTCAACCATGCAGATCAACAGGGTAATTCATAAATTGGCCTAGTTCTCATTAGGCTCACCGTGTAGTACACGCAGAGGCTGGCTTTTCCATCATGCCCATCATGATCATTACGATCATGCTGTTTGTTGTACATTTAGGGCCGACAGCTGGTAGGCCTATGAACAGCTCCTTATGTTCTGACCAGCAGACTAGGTGCCATGGTTGCAGCACAAGTAAAGTGCCATGTGTTGGGCCATGGTTTAGCGTGATTATGTGTTCTTTTGATCCCATCATGCCCATCGTTCTCTGACTTGAGCTCGCATGGCTCGCATTGACCCAGACATTGCATCACCGTTCTCACGAAGAGACACTAATGTCCAAATAAATGAATTTTTGTTGACTTCCATTGTTTTCAATATTCTCTTTTACAGTATCGTGCTTGACCATTTTGACATGCTCCCTCAAACCATCATTAATGTCTTAGATACATTAATGTTGCCGAGGCGATGGCAAACATCTTGAAAACAGCATTTTCTATTTTCATGAAGAGACGCAATGCCTAACGTCCTTTGAACATGTACAAAACGTATTGCAAGGAAATGCCTGCATAGTAGGTCAACCAGGATTTTGGTTTTCACGAAGTGACGTTAACCTTTGTTAATTAATTTTGGCTAATTAACTGCTGTTTTCATACGAATTACTTGGGTTAAGTGAAGGAGTAGACATCTAAGAATCATTTAAGGGATTTATGTTACGTGAAGTTTATGACAACTTAGGTCTAGTTGTCATAAAAAACTTATTTTGGTGGCATTTATAAAGGAAAAACTTCTCTGGCAATTATCTCAAAAATCTGTTTTTCCTCAAAACCACATTAGCGACACTTCTGGTGGCAGTTACGATTGGTGGCACTATTCCTGATATGTTATTTTTTCAATTTTTGTGTGACTGTCATTTTTGTCCTCAATTAATACCAAAGGGGTGCTTGCATGAAGAATGAAAATGTAATTTGCGGAATCTATGGACCTTAATTGACTTTGAAAACTTTGAATCCGCAGTAAAACTTTATGCCAAAAATATTTATTCAACCCACAAAATGACATGGCGATGTTCACAGAAATCCCAATTTCAGACAAGTATGACTGAATATCCTCACATGTACCTTGATTTCAAATTTTATCCTACCTGTGGTGCATGTTTGATTAGATTTCTATGCTGAAGTCACTCTTTGGGTCACTTGGTGAACACCTCAAAGAAGCACAGCTGTGTCATGTTGTGCACTGCACCAACTGTCCCTCACAGGAATATCAGATTGCACTTTTGTGCTGCCCTACAACTGTACTTCACTGTTTCATGTGCATC
>NW_019091381.1:3310841-3332098 GCF_001949145.1 Acanthaster planci | reverse complement strand
CATGCACAAGAGTGACTGTCGGGCACTTGTACATATTTTGTGCTGTAAAACCAAAGGAGGGTTGGAGAAGAAAACTGAAACGTGGTGCTTTTTATTACTAATTACATTGCACAGTATCGTTATCAGTTCAAATCCACTGTAACAATGGGAGGCCCCCTCCCCGCATTGTTGGGAGAAATTGTGGTGCTCTCCCCTTCCCACAAAGTCCAGTTCCACATTGTATACGAGATACAAGTATTTGAAATTGTAGGTTTATTTCTCAGTATAAACTGCCTGAAGGCGCCTAAAAGGTCACAAGTATTTAACCATTAATTATGCGTATTATATACTTTGGTATTCAAGTTATGATATATATTTTATCATAACTTCCACTCTAGTTGCCTTACGGAGGTGGGAGACCTATCATTCGAATGCAAATTTAAATCCTTCTAAGAAGACATTATAATAAAAATAATTGGACCATTGTGATATTTCCATGAATCTAGCTACTTGAACAGGAGCGTCCCTCATCAGCTTTTATCGGATGAAAAGAGCTGGTTGGTGGGGAGTGGGGAGATCACACTTTTGAAGCGTCACAAACACAGCCACAGAGAGAGGCCTGCCAATTTTTTAGGGTGATTTTAACAAGGAAAGGGATTGAGTACCCAGGGGATCGGTCCGGCTGATTTTCCAATATGCCATTCTTTAGCATTCTGGTTGAACGAGAGATTAATATGGAAAAGAAACGTTGCATTTAATTAAAGACTGTTTTTTTATATGTATCTCTCTTGTAGAGAGAATCTTGGATTGAACATGGAGGAGGTCATAGATGAAATGGGACAAGCCTCTGCCAAAGTGAGTTGTACACATTTCTCCGATTCAATATGAATTTGAATTTTTTAGGTACATGTAATAAATAATTTTACATGTAACTTGCCTTGATAAGGATAGATTTTAATTTAAGACTAGGTCACTGCTTCAAAGGCATCCAGTGCCTGCCAAGAAATTTCATATATTTACATATTTATTTTGTTGTTGTTTATTAACCAACTGCCTGATTACAGTAGCCTCATGTAATCTGTGAAAAATGCTCAACTTGTTTATTCAAGCCTAAAATATGCATGGACCAATAAATTACAAGGAGTTTTTTCTAATTCTGTTCAGGCTCAAGGGCTGCACGCGCCCATTACTTCAGCACACAGACTTCGCTTCTCCAGCCACCATTTGTACGTCATGAAAGATGCCTCGGCCAGTGGGTATGTAACTGAGGAGTGTGTCATCAACCGTACAGCTAACAACGACTTATCTAGTTTCTCAACACCTTGTGGCTGCTCAATATTACACGTTCTGCTTGAAATTTTAGCAAAACAGTGTTGTAGTCAGGTTTATCACAGGAGGGGGGAGGGGAATGAAGGCCACCCCCTCCCCTGAAAAAAGAACCGAAAGTATTTTGAAAGAATCAATTAGAGAGAGGTGATTTTTTTTGGTCTGTTTCATTCCCAAAGCATGTAAAAACCCCAAAATGTAGCCTGATTCCTCAGGATGGCCTTACACGTGTTAAAAGGTTCCAAATTTTGCCCCCGCCCACTAAAAAACAAATTTTCCTCCCCCCCCGCAATATGGTTTTGGATCTGCCCTTTATCACAAGTCCATGCAAGTCAATCACCAGCTATCCAGAGTTGTCTTCTGAATGGACTGTTTAGTAGACTTGTGAAGGACTGGACTGCGACATGGCAATAAAGTGGCAAAAGTCAAATTTCCAGATGCTTAATAACTATCACTGTTGTTACTCTTCAGTGTCAAATGCCAGGCCTTTTCACCCTTTCGGCCGTCATGGTCTTCGCCAGGCACCCTGCTGAATCAAGCAGAATCCTATAGCTGGAGAAAACCCCACAAATTCTGACTGGATTTATCCTCTTTCAGCTAATGCTGGATCTAACGTGGAAACTGTTCCATTGAAATGCTTGGTTTTACTTTTGGTACCAAATAAGCGATAATCTGACAAGTTTGGTTAATTAAGTTTTGCATGGTTCCCATGTGATCGAAGAAATTGTGATGCAGCATTCTTTGATGTGCAGGCATCTGAACTTACCTGATAATGTTAAGTGATTCTTTAAACTTTAAACTGCTGCAGAGGTTTGGGTTCAGTTGTTGGAATTCTGAAAGTCGGACGAAAGAAACTCTTTGTGCTCGACAACCACGGCAACCAGATCGAGATGGAGCCACTGTGCGTTCTCGACTTCTACGTCCACGAGTCGTGCCAGAGGAGAGGGTGCGGGAAACAGCTCTTCCAGACTATGCTGAGGGTGAGGTCCTGTCCGAATCAGTTATGTTGCATCCGACCTCTCAGTGATCGGAGGCAAAGCCGTTGCCAAATGTACACACAGCTTCAGCCAGCACATTAGTCCGTGTCTCATTGAACTAGAGGTCGGAATTTGTGTTACATAACAGTCGTAATTCATGTTTACAAGTAGACCAGTCTAAGACGTTGTGATGTCATAACCCCAACAAGATTTTATGTGATTGACACTAAAGCTCAATGGTTACGGGTTGCTACTGCAGAGAACATTTAATACAGACAGGTCTTTGGAGGAAAGGGTCTGACAAACATGTTTAATATCTTAATTGAAATACTAAAAAAATGTTCTGCTTTGGAGCATCATTTATTTCATAAACTGGCCAAATCTAACACTGAAAGACTAGCTGTGCAGAAATCTTGCCGATCTAGACTTGGTAATATATAGCTTTCAAGTTTCAAATCAGAATGCGTTACCTTCACTAAGTGCCAACATTGCAAATACGCCCTTTAAAACCCCCTGTATTCCCCATCTTTTCCCCAGCATGAGGGAATTGAGGCTCAACACCTTCCCATCGACAGACCCTCCCACAAGTTTACCTCCTTCCTAGCCAAGCATTACAACCTTCGGGCAACCATCCACCAGGTTTGAGTCAAATTTTCTGGGTATATATCCGTGGTAACATTAACATGCGAACAACACAATAACGATCAAATTCGTCGCACAAAGTTCTTGTGAAATTTACATCTCTGGCAAATTTTATATTGAGACCTGTGATACTTTTTGATCTCAAACGCTGTTGTTTTGGTGATCCGTCCGTTTCAGGTCAACAATTTTGTCATCTTTGAGGGTTTCTTCCGAGGCCAACCTGAGGAAAGCTTTGTCAGGAAGCGATCAGGAGTTGCCGGGAATCGGAAACCGCCAGTAGCGCCCAATAAGAGAGAAGGTGAGTTAAAAGGGAAGATATCTTCATACACTGCCACTGTCTATTCAGAAATCTGATTGGCTGTTGGCCTGCTCCCAAATTTAATGGATGCTGAAAGCAGGAGTCAGTCAGTTCAAACCATCTTTTGCATGTGGTTGTGGATTCATGAGGGCTGATCCAGAACCAAAGTTTTTTCTGAGGCTTTCAAACCCGACTCGGCAAAGAGTCTTGTCCATCTTGGTAAGTAAAAGATGCTGTTGTCAAGCTTTCCAACAGAAAAATGGATGTGTGCTGGAGTCACATTTTGGCTCTGATTTCTGACAAGGGTTGACACTCTTCCCTCCACCAGTTCCTCACTCGCGCTACCGCAATGCCTCCAATGCTGCCCTGTGGTCCCATGGCGGCAGCACCGTGGGCGTTTCTGCCCGGCGCAACTCCATGGACAATCCCACCACAGCCCAGACCACGGCGCCGGCCAAGGACGCGTTGCCTGCCATTGGCCGGTCAGGCTCGGCAGGCTCCATCAGCTCCCAGGGTTCCCTCAACAGCCCGCTCATCCCTGGCTCTTCAGATGCCAACGAGTAGGTTGCCGAACAACTCTCAGTTTTTAAAGACCACTACAGTCCTCCATATTCTCGATTTAATGTTGTTTATGTGCACTCATGAGGATTAGTGTAAATCTTCCTCAGAGATATTTTAGCTTGCACCAAATTATGCTACAGCAATTTTGACTGTGATGGCTAGACAGACATTGATCTTCAAAGAATAACAAAAACTCTATCAAAATCAGTAAAGGTCTCATTGAACCAACAGTTTGATATAAAAGGTTTCTGTCAGTGGAGCTGGCTGTCTGGTATTAAACCCTATCCAGTTGACCTGCCAAAAAATGACAAGAAGGGAAAAAATCATGTTTAAAAACAGCTGTGCCTTGTTTACTTATCAGCCACTCAAATCATCCTTACATGTACCTCTGTGAAATTCTCCTTGTGGAACTCAGTTTGCTTCCAAAAGCGCATGTTGCCCAAGCAAACCACTACAGCAGGCACAAACTTCTGACAGGAACACCCCCATCTCCCAGTGGATCTGCCTCAAAGACAAGGACCCCTCCCTTTGGAGCCAATGTGTCACTGGGTACGTACCACTTTCCAAAAAGGAGTTGGCCGTGAATTAGTGCTGAAATACCGTATTTTGTCATTTCAATGTTTAGCAAGTCTTTCCCTGTTACAAACTTGTCATTGCTATTTTTGGGGGGGGGGGATTTTAAAACAGTGCCCAATGGATCACCAGTAAGCGGTGACACCTCAGGTGGGCGTGGTCTAGCCAAGGATACCACGCCCCCCTTTGGACGACCGGACACAATTGGCCTGAACAGCCACCTGACGACCCAGACGCGGGATGGTCACTTGAAGTTGTCTCCCATTGCCACCTCCACTGTCCCTGGAGGAACTCTCAAGCAAAGGCAAGTGTTAAGCTGATGTTGTTATTACAATGTTAGAGAACAATGTGCATGCGGCAGGCTCATCTCATTGGAAGGGGTTGGAGAACAAGTAACAGCTTAAATGTGAGTTGAAGGTCGGCATGGTGGACGTAGCAATAAGACGAAGGTTGAGATTTGAAGCTTTTCATGTTGGAGGTAGCAAGTAAACTGGATAGGTTTGCGGTAGCACCAAGGATACGTCTCTCTTTGAGTATGTGGGGTTCTAAGAAGAACCGATGGTACTCGACGTTTTGGACTGTATGCTCTGGTTTGCTCTGGAGACAAAGGTTTGCGGTAACACCTTAGGAATCTTTTTTGTTAGAGACTGAGATCTTGAAAAATACACGGTGCGCCTCCACAAGTTCTCTTCATAACATCACTCACACTCGAGAGATTCACTTAGCGCTGCATCATCTCATTAAGTTGGAATTTTTTTCTGCGTTGGTTAGGGGTCACAAATCTTCGAAATTTATTTCAAAACTTTAGTGACAGTGTTGTATTCGAGTCCATCACAAGTCTTTTCACAAGTCCCGTCACAAGGTCAGCCATAAGTAACGGGATGGACTATGACAAAAGGATGCTTTTGTCACAGCTCATTTGAACAGCTTGTGAATTGGCTTTGGACTTGTGATGGACTTGTGATGGACTTTTAGGGGCTTGCAGGGACTTGTGATGGACTTTCAGGGGCTTGCAGGGACTCGAATACAGGGACTTGAATACAACATTGATTGGCAAGATCTTCTCCACATTACAGTGGTGAATTTATTGCAAGACACAAGCAATTCGTTCGTGAAAGTTCATCTTTCCTCCTCAATTTGGGTACTTTCCCTTGTGACATCGTAATTTGTTCGTTGTAAAGTTCTCTGTAAAGATCAGCAAGGAAAAACATTTCCTTTTACGATGTACATGTATGAAATATCCCTGTCAGTAATGTGGCTTGTAAAAAAATTGATTGACATTTGTTTGCAATAATGTAAACAATTTCTCAATTGTGAATTTAGAGCAAATACAGAAACGGATATTTTACCACAAGTTTGATTCCGCTGAAATACGTCAGTTTCGATATGACCAGAAAGATTATGTTTCGCATCAATTTTTCAGAAATTTGATTAGTATAGATTGCAGACACACACTGCTTGCGAGTAACAAAGCGGAGAAAATTTGGTTTCTGATATAAACTGTGTTTCTCTGTTCTTACTTTGCAGTCCTGTTCTTCCTGGCATCGGTGCCACTGCTTCACAGCAAGCCACGACTGGATCGCCTTCAAATCCTACCGGCTACAGCCAAAACTCCCCTAGCGGCTTGACCAGTGAGGGCAACTACTGCGTGACCCCACCCACCAAGACCATGCACTCCTCTTGGAACATCATGGGGGTCCCACCCAGCTACCAGACGAGACAGGGCGATGGGGGACTGGCCCACCGGAGCTCTTTGGGAAGAGGCTCCAACCGACCCTGGTGACACCCAGGCGGCCTGTCATCAATCCCTTCCCTCCCGGGTGCTGAGATTTAGGTGGACCCAAGCCCATGGGCCAGTTTGGCTGTCTCGGGTCATACGCACACACACCCCCTTGGCCCAGATGTGACACTTGCTTGAAAGCCATGGTGAATGAAAAATGTATGCATGTTAACTCTCTGGAATGCCTGACCTGCATGTGTTTGCAGGAGTAAATGGCGCCCTCACTAGGGTATGCACTGATGGTATGGGCCTAGTGCTCAGCGAGATTTCACAGCATGGAAGCCGTGCACTTATACGAAACCTGTTGGAAGTAAACTATTTGTCAGCATCATGAAAGAAGAAATGAGTGTTACATTGTACTTAAATTTAGGTTCAAAACCTACGTGTGTACTTAAAATCTTTTATTGCATGGATTAGAGAATCGTTTTTTTCTCATCACATTGTTCACAATTAATAGCAACAAACACACCAAAGGTCAAATACTTCATTGTCAACATCTATGCACAGGTCAACAGATTGGCCAACTGTTAAGGTGCTGAAATGTAATGTTTTTTTTTTTATTCAAAGGCCTACTCAGTAGTCATGTCAGTTTATCTGGGATGTTGTTTTGCAAGGAGAGTAGTGAATAGATTTGCTGGAAGAACGTGAACACATTTAGGGAACAGTCCGAAACATGAATTGTCCTTTTTTAAGATTTGCACCTTTAACTTAAACTCTGTTTGTTCACTTTTCCCAGGAGTAAGTTTTCTTTTAAGAACCGGGTACTTTCCCTGGTTCAAGAGAAATCACAAGGAATCAACTGATGTGCGGGCACTTTCTTTCTGTTACTAGGGGGGTGGGACGATGTCGTCAGTGATTTTGAATGCATTTTTCTGAACAGCTTCAAATAGTATTCTTTGAAAAAGTGGCCTGCTTGGGTGTGAGACGTAGTTGTCAAGATGCTGGAGCATCAAGTTAGCTATCTGGTAGTTTGTCCGTTCATCTGTCTGTGCATCTATAGAAGGTGGTGTATACGTCCATACACCCATATAGCCTGTTCAGATGGGCCATGAGTCATATTTCTCATCAAATCTTTGGAAAGGTAATTGTTTTGAAAGCTTCACCACCTGTCTATGCCTTCTGCCGAGAACTTGTATTTTTGTAGTTTCAGCTCAGGAAATCTTTGCTTCAGGTACGTACACAGTGCCTTGATTTTTTTGGAGTTGTCCACTCAAACATAACTGCCTCCTCCATCTACAGTTCATCTGGGGCTGAAGGTCAACCGACTACTTCAGTACTTTGAGGTCAAGTGTCGGCAGTCTGTCATGAAGTCTATGTATTCCTAAGACCTCGTGTTTTACATTTCCCCCCCCCCCGGATTTTTTGAAAAGTGAATGCAATTTCAAACAGTTCATCAAAATTTGATCTGAGGGAAAGAAACTTTCTAGTTCAAATGTTTGAAGGAATATATATCGACATGTACACTTTGCCTTCTTTTCAAGGGCACAAAACAGTTGTGTTTAAATCCAAGCTGTAGGTCAGAGGTCAAAGGCGGTGAGTACATAGACCTGAATTACTTGTCAAGGGGGGACCACAGGCCCAAACTAAGGGCAGTGTAGGAATTATGTATCTGAACTACTGTGGCAAAAAGTTGGCCACTTCAGCATCGGAGGAGTTGCTGCCTTTCACAAGTAGGATTGTTTCCCAAACTTGGCTTTCGGTCAGAGTTGTATGTATAGCTCTAGAGTGCCGAAGTGTGACCTCATTTCAAACCAGGAAGCGTGGTGCAAATGAATGGAGTACGCGCATCCATTGGTTAACGCGCCGGTTCTCGCACAATTACACATGTAGTTGTACACTTGACTATTCGCTTCAGTCGGTACTCTGTAGATGTTGCTAGCATTGATCTGTATTTCTCAGTAGTTTTTGGGTGTCCTTTTTAGGCTTCGCTTTTTTTTTTCCTCCTAAATTTGAAGTTTTTGGCCCACTGATAACTCACAACTCCACATGCAGCAGAGTGAAGTATTTCTATTGAAGTTAAAGACTGTAGGCCTGCCTTCGGTGATTGAATTTAGAGATGATGCCAGAGACGGAGCCGAAAGCTGAGTATTGGAAAACCACCAGAGACTTAGCGCTTAAGATTTGGATGCTGCAGTGGCCTGAATCTCAGTTGTCATTGACCTTTATTTCATTGTAAATTGTGCACGTGTGTGACAGGTATTTACAAAGGACAAAGTCAAATTTTTATGGAGAAAATACACATTTTTCATAGATACTGAATATGATAATGAATATACTATATTGTACCAAAATAGTGGTATACATGTACATGTATGTAGTTAGTAGATAGCGCTTGTGTGGATGTAGGATTGTATGCCGTCCGATCCAAAAGTAGTTGTTAGGTGAATTTGATGAAGACAAAACTATGTGCAATAGTTTAAGAATTACGAATGTATTGCATGTACATACGGATTATTTTTCTTTTGGAGTGTCTTATTCTATTGGCCGTACCAGTCAGATTTTTTTTTTAAATATCCAGCAATGTGTGTGTTTTGAAACAGCGTTCTTTTTCTGCTGTCTTCTCCAGCATCAAATGGTGGAACCATGGAGGAATTTCTTATTCTTCCACGGTTGAACAAAGTAGACTTGTAACATAGTGATGTGACGCTTCGTTTGCATGTGTGAGGTGGGACGCAGTTTATCCAGCTCCCATAGGGAAGTGCACATGTAAACAAAGCATGATGTCCTAATGATTCAGGTCCAACGGTGATGGCTCACAGGTTTCATATTTCAGGCTGTGCAACGGAGGCCAGAATGGGCCAAGGATAGGCACACTCCGGATACGGTTCCTTCAGCCAGAGGGCCTGATAGAGACTGGCTTTTTCCTCCTTCAAATGGAGCAGTGTGATGGCATGGTGTTTTATTTAGGGAACCAAACACCACTCTAAACCCTAACTGCCTAGTATCCATCTCACTCCAACAGCAGGCTTTGCTTGGCAGGTTTGGTACCATACCCGATTAACGTCTTGTTGAAGTTTGTCGGACTTGGTATCAAAAGCCCGGGGCGATAGATTGTTGGATTTTGTGTGAGTTGGGACACAAAGGGGTCATTGTGTGCAGTGTCTGGCTTGCTGTCCCAATTGTTGGACTATGCTTGATTTTGTCAGGTTTGGTTCTGTTCAGTGCAAGTCATCCTACACTGCATAGACCCGTCCATACCATATCACTCAAACTCCAACGGCCTCATTCTGTTGGAGTTAATCAGGTTTGGTAAAGTGACCTGCATATACAAGTACATAGACAAGTACATGAATCTGTTGGATTTTGTGAGGTTCAGTATGCTCCCTAGTGTAAGAGCCCAGGGGGTTAGGGTTAAGTAGAGATCAAAGGGTGAAGTTGGGTCATTCTATACATTTGGGGTCCAAAGTGTGACATTTTTCCGTCCCCGTTACCTGAGGCGTGTACCATCTGATATATTTGACAAGGGATGTATCGCTGAAATTATTTCAAACTATTTTTGTTTGGCAGGTAATTTGCAGTACTTATTCAATCTTGATTTGAGTACTAAACATTAAAAATTATATGCCAGACGTAACAGGGACAGGGAAAAAATTGGACCCCGGATTTGTAGGGTGACCCGGTTGCAAAGTAGAAACATTGGTTTCAGAGGCAAAAACAAAGGGAATTCTTGTCTTTCAGGAGGATGGTAATCCAAGTACAAACTGTACGAGAATTCCGTTGCTTGACAGAAATGGTCAGTTTTCCATCGTTAAGGGCTCGACTCTACAAACTCAGCCTTTGAGGTTGTCATGTACTGTGAAGAGGTTGTAGGGAGGGAACCAAGACAAATTTTTGAACCAAGTAGATCAACCAATTCCCACCGAAGGATATTCAGGTTCCAAGAATGAAAATGAGGGTTCGGTAAAGACTGATTTGACTTTGAAAAGTCTTCAAAACAGTTCTCGACAAAATGCTTGTTCAAGGCGGGGTAATCGGACAACTGCTGCTCATTTTTTGGAGTTGGACTGCTCCAAAGTATGTCTTGCATAAAGTCATTAAATGTACCAAAATAACGGACAATGTGGAACAAAATAATAAAGAACGAATCAAATTATAATTTCCTCTGGGTACTTTTGCTTTTATTAAACCGAGTCAACTCCCCTCATTTCTGTGGTACGTCTTGTAATAGCATGACGACTTTCCAATGGCACTCCAACAAAGGTGAACATCTGCATTCTAGATATTGTAATGACCATGATACCATACTGGGGGAAACAATTGATTTTCCAGTACTCAAAGGCATTTCGAGTCAAATTTTAGACCTTGAGCCCAGTCGGTTAACAGGCAGTCATGTCTTCAAGACTATGTACTGCATGGTTAAGTCATATATGTGTTACTGAAAGGGTTACCATTCAGACATAGAAAAAAATCATTTAAAGCTTTGGTTGGTACTTTAAGATGTCAAATATCAACCCTTGGAAACTCCCAGGTCACAACATTTCTAGTGGGGGAGAAAAATTATCAAATACACGTGTTTTTTTCAAATCTGACAAATGTGAACTTTATCTCCCAGAAAGGCACAAAACCAGGTGGCACTGGAGGCGAAAATATTCAACTACTGCCAACAGATGGGGAAAACAGAACTCCAACAGGGGTGAACCTGTAAATGCAACGATGAGGTGGACTCTGTTAAAGTAGACACTGAACTGCACATGACATCTCAGACACTACCACATACTAAGGCCGTGTCCGAAACGGGCTTCCAGAGCTACGGCTAGGTCTGTTGTCTTCGCGTCTCTGAGCATTTCTAATGGAGTGAAGACCTAGGCCTAGCTCTAGACAACAGATTTGGAAGCAGCCTAAACACCAGAAGAGAAGCAAAGTTGGTGGGAAATCGTTCAGCACTGCTTCAAAAATCAGGTGGGAACCAGTCACTGGCAATATACAAAGGATGGCATGCTGGTGAGTACCTAGCTAGTCTTTCACTATTTAAGGGGGAAAAAAGTCACATTCAACTTGCAGTCAAAATGGGGTAGGTCCGGATACAGGAAGCATAACTTTGGGGGAAGGTGGCTAAAGCAAAACATTTTGGGGGATTAGCAACATAATTGGGCTTCCAGTTCCATACAAGTTGTCAGACTTGTGCACCAGGGAAGACTCAAAGCCCTTTTCCCGGACCAGGGTATAAGCAACTTTACAAGAGTTACAAGGCACACTGATCGTTTCTAAGCACAGAAAACTATCTGCTTAACAAATACAGGTTATCAACCAGAATGTGTTGGGGGTTTGCCTTGCCTGCAACTGGTTCCCTGCCAATTTGATCTCATCAATATTGCCTGCTTAACAATTCTGAATAATTGGAGCCTGGGTGCCAGACCTTACTTTTTAAGAATTTCACGTAAAATAACATAAGATTACAGGTGAAACACAAATTCCAATGCAGATAAAAAGCATATTAAAACAAATACAGACCAGCTGTGCTTGCTACAGAGCGTAAGATCCAATATACATGTACACAAGGAACAAATTAGGCCAACCTCACAGTACCGTGGGGCAGAAATCGTCTAGGCACATTTGAGCGGAACATCAGCCCACAAAGCCGTACATGGGTAAAATGAACTTTCAACTGTTTCGGCATACTTCACAGTACTTTTGATATGATAAGTCTAATTTCTGCCTCATGGTCATGCAATTGGCTAATTTAACAACAATAGAACATTTGGTTGCGCATACACATAAAGACTCTTAAAACAATACTGTACAGCAATACTATTTTTTTTCAAATTTAACAATTAAAAATCAATCACAGTGAACATGAATATTTGTCCATTAATATTCTTTACAGAGCGACCAATCACTTTTTAGACTTTTCAAATCTTGAATGCATCAACTTCCAAAATCCAATCAATTCACTTGAACAGTGACATCAACAACTGCTGGGAAACAAATCACTACTTCAGAACAGAAAAATTGTAAACCTTAAATACCAGATAATTCAATAGAGGGATTTCACATTAGCGCCGTCTGCCCATATCTGCATCGAAACCGAGGCTCTCTGTGTTGAACTTCTTCGCACGCACCCGTGGAGACGACACATTACCGGTTCGTAACTGTGACGCCACTTCAGTTAAACCACGCCCACTGCACAAGATACACGACCATCGCAGGTACGTTAATTCGCGGTCAATTGTCGTNACATACCTTTATGCATTTTGGGTCTTGACTCCTTACTTTCAATCGACTGATCGTATTAAGAATCAAAGCTGACACATACAGCCTCGTTTTCAAACACGGAAGTGCGCAGATCGAGGCTAAAAGCGTCGTATTGGGATCCCTCTATTCTTCCGATTCAAAAATTCCATCTCCCTTCAGGGTGCTGTCTTCTCTACAAAGGTCATTAAGTTCTGGCATTTGTGCATTGAATTCAGAGTTAAATTAGTACTAGTTCGCCTCTGTAAAAAAAATCGGTACCGGTACTTACACATAATAGAAACCATAATCAGTACAGGCAATTAGAGGCATTGCGTGGTCGCCATCTTGCAAGGCAAGTTCCTTTGTTCTACGAGGACAAAGCTGGCCTGCAAGATGGCAGCAATGCAAACCCTCTATATCTGGAGATGGACGATTAAGAAACAGAGGAATGGTTTGAACAGTGATCTAGGAACAGGAAGGTCACTGAAATACTGAGACTAGGGCAAGTGTAATGGAATGCCAAAATGTGCAAGTCATTCAAAATAAATGCACCTACGGTTTAACCACGAACACTGTAAGGGAATGGCTGATGGCTTTAGTCGTCACGAGGAAGAACCAGGAACTCGTTAAAATGACTCCCGTCAAATACACCCATAATTGATTTTCATTCGGGGATGGAAGTGTATAAATGTGTAAATTTCTTTCTTTTTTTTTCAGACTTAAAAAAAAAATTACTGCATAATATTGTGCATACAAAATAATTCCTTTAAAAATCAGCACCACCGTAATTATTAACCTTAAACTTGCTGCATGTTATGATCAGTTGAGTGCATTCAACAAACTGAGAAATGAATGGGCTTGTCTGTCTACACATGGCAAGGTATTTGAAAGCAATTTACATCCTTGATGTTTCTCAAATATTTCTACGGAGGGGCTCCGTTCTGGTCCAAACTTGTTATCCCAAATGAATTTTTGGGGAAAAGATTCTTTCAGCGCTGTGTTCAATACCGAGATATGGAAGTTAGTCACTCCCTCCCTGCCCAAATATCTGGGATTCTTCCACTCAGGATTTTAAATTTTATTACAGCCAAACCGGTCTTAGCTTCTAAAAATGAGCTTTTTACTTTAAAAGACACAGTGAGAAATTGGTTATCAATTTCATGTACCAGAGCAGTGAAACCTGAAACAAAAATCGGCCATTTTCTTTAAACTTGGCTTCTCTTCCACAAAAAGTCTTGGAGAAAACTAGTTTTGTTTTCTGTCCACAGTGCTTCAAAGAGAGACAGAACGTCAGCTCTTTGTCTCCTTCACGAAGAATATAAAAAAACAAACCATATGCTTGCGTATATACAGATAGCCTGGCGGTACAAAAATTACAATTGACTGCTGTCGGCAGAATCTCTCCAAATATCACAATTAACTTTTTTTTTTCATATGTGTACATCGCTCTTAAGTCACCTGTCTACTTGAGAACATGCTGAAATAAAGATGAAGTGGGACAAAACCACTCTCTGAAGGAAAATTGAATCCTTTGAAATGGTCGAAACAGATAAAAAGAAGCTTACATTCAAAGTGAAAAAAAAACAAACTTTGGTAACACGGTGATATGATTATCATAACATAGTAATTCATTTCTATGAAAGTTGCTCCAACCACCAAATAAGCATCTCAATTTCAACATTTTCAGGGTCACAGAGTTTCTCATTTCAAACGTTGATACTGATGTGGTATTAATTCTCCACAAACAAAAATCAAAATCAAAATGTATAAATGTCGTGAGTTTGACGCTCGATAGTATGTCTTGCGAGTCTAGTTTCACTCCGTACAAAACTGTATAAATTTACAGTATTATTCTACATATCAGTACAAAACCACACACGTTACTGTACGTTTCCATATTTCGGAACAATTCAAAACAATCAAGTACTGGATATCTTGTTGGTTTCTTTGTTTTTACCAATATAGTGCTGCTTTGACAATCTTTCATGATGCTGTCTTGTATATTTCTGCTGAACTTTTGTTCCACAAAAAGAGGCTGAGCAGCGGTGGCTTATACGAACATTCATTTGCAATGGCTCTCTTTGGTTGGTACTAGTGGCTTTCTCTACCACTCACATGCCATGGTTCTTCCTTTAACGGTTACCGGTGGCATGTACCACTATTGGTATATAATGGTTTCTGATTACGATGGCAACTGCTTTTAAGCAACATTAATGTGCAATTATTTTAGATGGGCGCCAGTTGCTTTTACCACCATTTATCTGCTATGACTGTGGTGGGTACCGGTGGCTTTCACTGGCACTCAAATGCAATGATTTATCTCGGGTGGTATAGATTACTTTATATAATGTCTTGGACAGGTACCAGTGGCTCACACCTGCGCTCACAAGCAGCAGTTCTCAGACAGTTGAGAGTCAGTCTCTCCTTTAGACGGGTACCGGCGGCTCATAGCCCAGGTTCTTGGCCTGCAGCAAGGTGAACAGATACTGGAAGGATGGTCTGTCTGAGGGTTCCCGCCGCCAACAACGCAGCATGACGTCGTAAACATCCTACAAAAAGGAAAACAAAACAACACATTGCACATCAACATTCCGTACTGACACCATGCACTCTACAAAGATTAACGTCCAGAACACTGGGTATACTTGCACGCCACCTGTCTCAACTATGATGCAATCCTTTCAAGAGAGGATGAGCAGAAGTTTGTGTGCATTCAGGTGGAAATTTGCAAAGTGTTCCTACTTTTCTAGTTGGTTCTGAGAAACAGGCCACGCAGCACCATTTATGCAGTCGACCGGAGCAATCTCTCGGCTCACCTTGGGGCAATGTGGGGGCGGAGCCAGCAGAGTGGGGCTGCCGCTCTTCTCAAAGAACTGGCCGCTATTCTCGATGACTTCCTCGTCCCTCAGCTGGGAGTAGGGCTGCTCCTTGCACAGGGTCATGATCTCCCACAGTGTCACGCCAAACGCCCACACGTCTGTCTTGTTGGTGAACTTACCCTGGGGAGAGAAGGGAAGTAGGTCAGAGACACTGCTGAACCACAGAAGTAGAGGACTTGCTGTCTCAAGATACCCCTAACGCTCTTCAATGCCATGTTAAATATGTTGCTTTCCCTCTAGTTTATCTAAAGATCCCGTAGCAGTGTCGTCAGGTGGATGGTGGTCTGGCCCCATGGCATCACGTCAGGAGAGCGCAATGAACCAGTTCGGTATTCCAACACCTTATGCTGTGATTTGCTTAGCACAAGAAATATTTGCTGAGAAAAACAGGTTACCAGCCAAAAAGCCACATGATACATACGCCGCTCTTCACTGGTTCTCAGCTGATACAAGCTTAGCACATTTTAATAAGCTGGGCAAAACTGGCTGATTGAGAGCCTTACCATGAGTATGCTCTCCCATGCCATCCAGCGAATGGGCAGCACGGCCCGCCCCTCGATGCGGTAGTAGTTGCCCGAGTACAGGTTGCGGCTCATCCCAAAGTCAGCGATGCGTATCGTGAAGCACTGGCCCATCAGGCAGTTGCGCGTGGCCAGGTCCCGGTGGACGAAGTTGAGGGAGGCCAGGTACTTCATGCCCGAGGCAATCTGAGTGGCCATGTATATCAACGCACCAAGTCTGGAAGAATGAAGGGGGGGGCATACAGAGGACCAATCAGATTGCTGGCTTTTCTGGATCACGTATATTCAGAATTTCAAACCTCACGCTGCAAATTTTATTGGTGATTATGACTGTCAAAATTATGGGGATTTGGACTCGGTTTGCAAGAGCTGTCTGTCCCAATCACAAGCAACATCTGGGCATGAAATCATACTTTAAAAAGGTGTCTGACAAAACGCACTAGCGCAATGAATTTCCTTCTGCTATGTTCAGCATTCGATCAGACATTTCACCGCCATCACAGGAGAACACATTTTCACAGTTTAAATGTCACAAGCACAAAAAATCAGAGTGACAACATCGACAAGATTTTGCGGCGGGGATCTCTGCCTTCGCATTTCCTCCAGATATTTTGTCTGCCCACATCTGCCTTTGTTCAAACGAATGGACCTTTCCCATGAAATATGCAAATAAGGCAGGTGCATGCGCATTACTACCGCTGTTTGGTAAAGTTGCTTAAATCTTTGACGTAACAAAACAAATCTCCATCTCTCGCGTCACTATCGCCGTTTCTGTGCTAGTATAGTTTGACATGAGTGCCGAACTTAAAGACAAGGAAATGTTACTTTCCAAGCTCAGGACACTGAAAACTTCACTTAGTTTCGAGGAAAGCGTGCTCAAGTATCGGGCAAAGGCTGTAATGTGGTTTTGACTGACCGTCAACGCTCCAGGTTATGGTTACTAGCAGCTCGCCTACCCTACCAACAGTGTTGACAGCCGCACTTGCCAACCAGTGGTAGTAGCGCGCATGCGCCCGTCCAATTTGCATATTTCATGGGAAAGGTCCATCGGACGGACTCAAATTAGTCCATATACGACCCATGTCTAACAGCAACGTCATGCTGTAATGGTGAAAATAAATGTACCGGGTGCCTTGGGCAGAGGGCACAGGGGAAACCACCCATAGTTTATTTTCATTTTCTTTTGGCAAGCATTTTTTAACAGCTGTGAGCTTTTGGAACACCGATGGAGCCAGAAAACATTGACCCCCCTTTCTCTTTCAACAGTTTGTCCCCATACTTACGTGAGAACCCGGATGTTGGTGGCGCCTGTAGGGGCCACAGTCCACTGTGCCTCCGATTCATACAGGTACTGGTTGAGGTCGCCAAACTCCATGTACTCCACCACCATGCAGAGGGGTTCATCCTCTGTGCAGGCCGCCAGGAGACGGACGATGTTGGGATCTCGCAGTTGGGACATGATCTTCATCTCCTTCATGAAATCCGTCCTGAACACCAAAGAAAATAAACAAGGCAAAAATCAAGGATAGTAGACAGATTTAAGAGTAGCAAGTCGTTTTTGCCCATGAGGCCAGTGTCAATCTCTCGCACCTGTGGCATGGATCGACTGTATATCTTGTACTCCCCTCCGGATGGGAAGCCAGCCCATCACAGGTTGCTCCCCGCCGATGCCGGTACCCACTTATGCTCCTGGACGGAGAGAGCCACTTAAAGTGTGAAGTGGCTTGCCATGAACCTTGACCGCTAAGCCACGCTTCTCCTCCTTAGATTCGGGAGTAACAGCAACCAAGACACTCCAGGCGGGCAAGGTAAGAATCAAATCCCTATTTTCAGCCTGGCAGGTAGATTTTTGGGAGAAAGTTCCTGTGTGTGTAAAGCGCATGTACACAGTATGTCGGCCCCGAAGGATGTTGTCGCTAGGCAACGAGGCATCCTTCTCTCTCCTGGCACACGGCCCATGGCATTTGCGGGAGCTGAAGCCACATTCAGTTCATATCGGGGGCCACAGCAAGGCAAGTACATGAAATAAGTCTACCAGGATAGATCACGTCTCTTCATATGCACGTGCTCCATATATCATTTTCAGCGGAGCTGTTGAACACAAGCGTGCAAAATGTAACGCACTCGAATACTCCTGTTGATGTCGGCCGTTATGGTCTTTCTTGATGAGCACAGCTGCATCGCATAGATTCTGCGGGCATAGCTCCACAAACATCTGAACCGTCATACCGATCTGGTTTTGCCTATCACTGCATTCAATCAACTACAAGAATGGCTGGAAATGTGATACTTTAAGAGCGCCTCTGACAGAACGACTCGTCAGCAAATTGTTGATACTGCCGAAAAACAGAACCCCCCCCCCCGAGAAATAAAAAAGCATCCCCCGCTTAAAACAATACTTGCCATCTTCTTCCCTCGTCATCTCCTAAAATTAATTACGTTGATTCACCGAAGCCCCTCAGTGATAAATTGCGGACGGCACTTGCGAGGCTGCTCCCCTCCAAGGCACAGTCAAAACCCCCCCCCATTTTAAAACCCGATACTAGAAGCCAGATTCCTGATGACAGTATCTTAACTGCTCCACTGAGAGTGGGAGGACAGGTTCCAACAAGTTGAAGGAATTCAATTTTCTACAGCATCTCTCCCACCCCACAGTGCTGCGCATCGATGCTGGAATTATCAATGATGCACTCTCTTGTGTATAGTCCATCTACATCGAACAACAAAGATCGCCAAACCTCTTTTTACGGGACACTACTGTCGTGTTTCCCTATTTGATAAATAAAACACAATCACGATTTACCCTCCAATTCAGCTGCAGTGACACTTAATGCAAATACTTGAAAAGAGATAAATCTTCCCTTGAACTTGTTCAAAAAGCTACCACGGAATACGCAACAAACATGAACAGCTTCTATCGCCACATTACAATCTTCCAAGTGCCTCTGTTAGCTTTGCTACACTGTTATTTTCTGTCCCGATTCAAAAATAAATTGAATAACTTCTAAAATCTAGCAGACCAGGAAATATATTTTAGTCAGTTCTCAATCTTCCCCAGATGCGATCTGAAGATATCTTAAGACCAGCTTTGTGACATACATGTACGTGTTGGACAGTCAGTTGCTGAGCTTTGCAAAATTCAGCCTGTCTGTAAAGGCAGCAATGTGGCGGGTGCCAACTTGGTGGGAAAAAGTGCAAGAAAAGTTGGAGAGCAGCCCGGCCGGTTGCAATGTCAGGTTGAGGTTCAACAAGGACTCAGCCAAACCTTGGACCACATGTTCCCCATCAATCAGGCTGCTGACATATCAAGTCTTCCCCAGGGGAGTCCAGGGACCGATCCCAA
The DNA here is from genome assembly GCF_001949145.1 of Acanthaster planci. The sequence continues at coordinate 3,313,048 of NW_019091381.1, read as the reverse complement.
GGCTGCCTGTCTTCACCAGGTGAAGCCGAGCGGCAGGTGGCTGGGTGGGGATCAACAGGCAGGGTCAAAGGTCATGGGATGGGGATGGACAGACTGGAAGAAAATGTCAATAGCCCAATGGATTGGATGTGAGGGTGCTCACCTTACGGATCTTGCTGGGATTCACACAGATTGCGATATTGTGAAAGAATATAGGAGATTCTGGATATTTGAGAATTTACTGCATATAATGTTGGAGAAGACTATATTGCTACTTCAATGCCAACTTCATAATTAAGTATGGGTAACTTCATTTCCTGAAAAACTAACCAATTTAAAAGATAGAAACACTTGACTTGTTGTGCTGAATGGGGCAGAGAATTAGTCTCTTACCAGAACTGACAATAATGGCATGAGAGGGAGAAAAGAGGAAGTCTGCGTCTTGATAGCAAAAGCATTCTCAATTGATCTGGAAACCTTCTTAAAAGGAGAAACACTGCGATTACCTACTTAGAACTTTAAGTTTCAAACAGAAGTTAGCATTGTCTTAATGAGCGCCTAACTATACGTGATCTGTGAAAACAGGTTGAGTTGCATTCACAGCCATCACTGGGCTCAAAAAGAGGACAGGATTTGTGGCGGAGTACCTTGCATTTTTGTTGGCGTCTTTCCTGAGCATCTTGACAGCCACTAACGTCTTCTCCCCTTTGTTTTTGTTCTGGAAGGGGAAGCCGTTACGGATATAGTCGTGAATATCCTCAGCTTCACACAGATGCACCTGACAATGACAGAACATTTGATGAAGAATATCAAAAAGTGATTGGACTTAGATTAAACTTATATTCGAACAAAACTATTTAATCAGACCAAGGAAAGTCCACACAAAGAAACAAGTCCTCATTATGAAAACTTTCTTGAAAACTACTGTTGTGATAAAAATCTGTGGCTTTAAAAGGAATTATCCTTGTGTTGAAGCAGGCCTGACAAAAATTATATCCTCACATCAGAGTATGTCGTCACAAACATTATGTCCTCACATTAAACCACGTCCTCACATAGAAATGTCCTCACCTCTCCAAACATGCCCTCCCCTAGCAGCTCCAAGAACTTGAGCTTTTCCCTGGGGAACTCGGGGACTGGCGACCGGTTGTTGTTGAGTTTTTCCATGGCCTGGCTGGGCACGCCGTACAGGGTGTTGCCTGACACCCCCTGGATGGTCACCATCAGGTCTGTCTCGGCGTAGTGGGCCAACAGGTCGCTCTGGCTGCCCTTCTTGGGGGTGGAGCCGGACGTCTCCGGCTCGGCATAGATGCCTGTACTTTCTGGGTTGTTTAGGGAGGGGGGGAGAGAAAAAATGTTGGGAAAATGAGAACCCAAACAGCAATGCCCAAGACAGAGACAGACAGTTTGGTTACATGGGACATGGTTGAAGTCCTGTGTTTATACTTTGTAAGATATTTTGCCACCCCTATATCGGATTTGTTACTAAGACACATCTTGTTTAGCTGATATATTTTCAAGCATAAACGGTACAATGTGAGAGAGAAACACGTTGGGTAAAGATTGTTTCCTGGGTCTCCCACACTCACATCTCAGCAGAAGTTGGTATTTTTTCTAGTGACAGAACTGTTTCGGAACAATGAAAGGTGATCAGAACTTGTGGTTGAAATCGTCCTAGTTTCTTACCGTCCTCACTCTCCTGCATGTTGTCAATGACGTGGTACTGTGGCTCGTCGTCCGGGTGGGGGATCTGGTAGGTGGGGTTCATGCGCCGGCTAGGCATGGTGACGCCCCGGGAGTTGTTGACCACGCTGCCGTTGGCCTGCTTGTCGTAGAAGACGGCCGGCATGCTGTGCTTGAGGTTGATGTACTTGCGCCGGTACAGGCAGAGGCAGACTGCGAAGATGAGGACAGCCAGGAGGAGGAGGGCCACCATGATGGCGACGATGGTGCTGCTGTGGTTGGACGCGGGCTCGCTGGTGACGTTCTCAGTGGGTTTGACTGGGGGTGTGAAAACAGTTTCACCAAACCATTCCTAAATTGTCGTTGGCTGGGGTATTATTTGTTCAACCCTCCTATGCTGAAGTCACTCTTTGGGTCATTTGGTAAACACCTCAAAGAAGCACAGCTGTGTCATGTTGTGCGCTGCACCAACTGTCCCTCACAGGAATATCAGATTGCACTTTTGTGCTGCCCAACAACTGTGCTTCACTGTTTCATGCGCATCA
>NW_019091381.1:3285657-3305982 GCF_001949145.1 Acanthaster planci | reverse complement strand
TGTGTATTAACCTGAAGAAGTAAAGTGATGAATTAAACATGAAAAGAAAATCTAGTGAATAATACATGCCAAAGTTTAGTTCAAATAAATTGGGCACAGGAGCTGACACTGAAATAGAAAATATCTGACATTAATTGACCTGATAGAAAAGTAGGAATAAAATATGGAATTAATTAATGGAGAATTCTGACAGTCGGTGTTTAAACATAAAACCCTTCCCCCCAAAAAAAAATGCCGAAAGTGGTTGTTCAAGCTCCTACCTCATTCTGGAGGCTGTCACGATAACGCCGCCATCGTTGGTCCCGGGCGTACTCTAACCGGAACTTGCGGGTGAACTCCCGGCCATCGCCTAAGTACCAGCGGCCCTGGGTGGACAGCGCCGTCATTACAGTCACGTTGTGAAAGTTGACCTGCAAGAACTCGTAGCGGCCATCCACCTCGGGCGCGGCACTGACTGGGCACCAGGCCCCGCTGCCTAGCTCCAAATTTAATCTGAGGAGGGAGGGACGGAAGGGGACAGAAACAGATTCCCGGCAAGTTAGAATGAACCCGAGGAGGGTTAATAACGTGACAATGGTAGTGGGGTAACTATAACCCTGAAATCTCTGAGACCGCACCCAGAGCTGCAAACTTTTTTTTCAAGGGGACGACGACGGCAAATTGACTGTGGCCTGAGCATAGGCAGTTCTCTTTCAAATCAAGTTCCCTAAAGTCTAACAGCAACTTACAACGATAACGATGTTTTGTTTGCAAGCAGTAAGAAGTAAAGAAATGTATTTTTTGTATCACATGACGCTGCAAGCTTGGAACTATTTCAGAGTGTCCACCCTCACTCTTGCGTTTTGGTGGGTGACTTTTCTTGGTCATGAAATCCCCTTCCTCTCACACACTCCCGAAAAATTGAGCTCCAATTTCCAACAAAACACTTCATCGTGTTCAAAAACTCTTCAGTTGATAATGGGAGTTGAACGGCCAATAGAAGAATGGTACATGCACCGTCCAATCACCTCGCATTCTGCGGCCCATAGAACATAACATCATTAAGATAGATGGAGCTGGCTTCAAGCTGGTCGTCAGTGATATCCTTGCTGTTCATTCCCAGTGGTGCACGACAGGTTGCTGCAAAAGAAAAAGAAAAGAGTCATGCACCCTCGCCATGTGTGTACAGCAAATGGTCTAGTGTTAGCTTTGCATTGATACCCCACGGACCAAGCGTACCCCAACAGGTGTAAGTGCCAGCCAGACCCCACTCCCCAAAAATAATCTTCATTTGTGCCTGCAGAGGCTGTCATGTAGGTATTTACAAAGTGCAAATTCTACACGTACACAATACGGGCGATTCACAATAGTACGCCACCAAGAATTTGCAACGCATTGGCCAATCACAATGCGCGAAATCTGTCGACCCAATGCGCGTTTGGAAATGGTTGACAAATTTCTGGCGTTGTGATTGGCCAACGCATTGCAAACTCGTGGAGGCGCACTATTGTGAAATACCCGTATTATGTTCAAATCAAACTAAAATGCCATGTAAAGGTGCCAGGCGTCTCTTTAAGGCACCTGCCAAGCAAAACCACATCTGCTAACAGAGAACAGTGAGGGATTGTCAGTTTGGAATTTTTTTTTTCGGAGCCAGGAAATTGGGACAACTCAGAGAAAAATCACTCTCGGCATATAATGCAATAACGTAATTTCATTATTGTACAATGTTTTTGAAAATAATTTTAACTTGCACTTTATAACTGAATCAAATGCAGATTGCAAAATACTACTTACGCAGATCCAGCCATGCCGTCGACAACCGAACACTCCGCAGCATTACAAACACCACCAACGCTGCAACTCTCCATTTTGTCTTCAGTACTGTCATAGTCATTCTTTTTATAATCTTGACATAAAATACAGTCGCATAAAACTGTAGATATACAAAGTGCAGGAATATTTTACAGCTTTCCCCGAAAGCAGGCAGCCAACGGGACGATGTCCGTTGTGCAAGAGTGAGATCCGCAGGGTCCCTTCACGAGTCTGTCCAATTTTGCACTGCAGGGAAGCATGGTGCCAGTCCTATGCAGCAACACTCTTTCGAGCTTCACCGCCCGCTGCAGCTGTTGACTCTTCAGCACTCGTACATCGATGACTGCGAGTGTTTTCGACTGATGCAATTCCGGGTTGCCAGCCACAGTCTTGAAGCTGAACTTGCTGGGATGTTTCGTTACCCTCGGTGATTTCCTGCAAGACTCCCCCTACAGACTACAACAGAATCCATCCAGGGCTGAGCTGAAACTGCCCGAGGCTCACATTACCCTGTAGGAAGAGAAACGAAAGTGACAGAAGGAACATGATTAAACAATTCCTCTCTTCGGCTCAAGTTACAGAAAAAGAAAAAAAAATGGCCAGATATCTGATGACGACAGACCAATTCTTAAAATTACATTGATTAAAAATCACGTATCATCCAAAATGGAGATAATTCGTTTGTCAAAGCTTAGGTTTTACTGTGTTGTTCTTGGCAAGCAGTCTCTGAAAGCATTCGAATCATGGTCAGTGAGTTCCCGACAAAATCAAGAGATCATCAGTGGGGGATCCAAGCAAGCCAAACCTGGACCAAAGCACTTGTTAAAAAGCAGAGGGCTCAAACTTAAACCTACCTCTGATAAGCTGTGATTTGTTTTGTTTACATCTAACATAATTCCCGAAAGCTTTGAATACGACTTGCCAATATAACATAAAAGGAGCACAGAATGCGTAAACATCCTTCCCTCCCCATGAAAACAAAATAAACAACAACAACATCTGCAGTATTTATTTTGGTTTAACTTTCCAGTCAGGAGCAGCTAGTTAAACAGTGACATCCTGAAAACATTTTCAAAGGGATTCAAGCCACAACCCCCAAAACAATCCCATCCCCCCCAAAAAAACATGGGGATACTGGTAAGTTGCATAACCCCCACAATCTTCAAACAATTCCCACGACCTCTGAGCACAGAAAAGGTCTTGTTATTGCCCCAAAGTGAAAGTCCATCTAGTCCACTGACCGAGGAAACACATGCTAATGGAAACGATTTCAGGAAGGGCAGGAGCGACAGCACTTGCGCAAAGTCACTGGATCCTTTCCAAATTCTGGCTGAGACAAAAGTTGCCAAGAAAAATCATGTCCCGTGGGAGTCCCACTCCTAGCGTATGGAGACGTGTAAAGTACATGTATGCAACCTCTTCTACAGCAGGGTAGTTTGGGTGAGGGAGAATCTTCCAGAAATGGGGCCTCTTCTCAGTGAATTGGAGATTTAAAGGCAAACTTTGCAATTTGAATAAAATCAGTGATACATGTACACAGTTTTAACAGGGGATATCGTGCCTCATTCTGGTTTACATGTATCGGTACATGCACATGTATGAGTGAGCATTTTATATGTACCAGTATAAACACCTCTTTCTGGGTTTAAGAAACTCTGCTTTTTACTTCAGGAGCTCATGAAAGAATGATAAATAAGGATCAAGCGTCTCCTTCTTTGGAGGTTTTAAGAAACATCTTAAAACTTTACTTTCGTTCAGAAATTGAATCGACCAAAATGTCATTATTCTTTTTTCGTTCTTGATGTAAAGTGCTGTGAAACAACCTACAGTTTGTAAGAGCACTGTACAATTGCATTGCATGGCACTGCATTGCATTGCATTGTTCCAACCTACTGTAAGCAGTCCACTGAAGAAGTGTCTTTGGAATAAACTTTGCACCGAGGGTATGAAATTGCTTCCAAAGGAAGGCAAACCAATGGCAAAACTCATCTGTAACATGATCTTACTGCATGTTTCTCTCTGGCCAAACAGAGAGCCGCTCCACCGGCGGAGCAAAAAAAAAAATACAAAAAAACACTGTTTGAAAATCTGAGTAAGTTGTTTTTATAAAGCAGGGAGGGAGTGTCTCCATTGTACATGTAGGGGTAGTACAGGCACAACTGATAAGCCTTAGTGCCTGGATTTCTGACAACAGCCCGGGGGAATGTCTTATTTGTGACAGATCATTTTCAGCCGGTACCTGGTGAGGTCTGTACTGCTGCAAAAAAGATGGATTCATTTTGGCAGGCAAGCTACTCAGCTTATCGCATCTACGGACATCTGCAGACTCGAATTGTATGTTAATCAATGCGGAGGTCTGCTGCACCTGAAGGAGAAACACATTCGTGTACGGGCTACTGTACATGAGAAAACCGAATAGCCACTCTTTGGCGGCTAATACCCAAGAGCGACAAGAAATCACATTTACATTTGAGAAGCCGCCATTATGGGTGCGACTTTTGAAAAGCAATGATGTACCGGTAGACCGTAGAAGGGTTTATAGAATCCAAGCACTGGTTACCATTCACACTCATTACTGACTTGGAGTAAGAAGTGCTTCCTGGTTTAGTAAAAAAACATAGTAAAAAAACACACTGGAGGTTGCTTGGTTGGTTAGGATAGTGTCAGTGAACATGTAGAACCTGAACAAGTGTGTCAAAGGTCACGGCCGTATGCTGCTTGCACACAGTGGTCTGTGAGTGAAAAAGGGCCTGCCGAACTTGAAAATTTTCAACACAATGAGTACAAATCCCTTGCATCTTTCTGTGAGAGGAAAGCACTTGGCAATGAGATGCACTGTTGAAATTGCATCTCCTTGATCTTATAAAAATTATTTCTGTCAAATTGTATTTTTTAGATCTCCCTTGTGAACACACGACGAAGATTTATCTTTTCTTGAGCATTGTAATTTTTATTGTATCAGGCACTGGAAAATTCTTAAATGAAATATCGCATTTCAAAAGTAACACTGGCATAAATGGCCTTATCTGAAGCAGTGCAGCCCTGAAATGCGAAACCTCTCCTCTGGCCAAAACAAATACACGGTGTGCTGATTCAAACGCGGAAAAATGGAAATGAATTTCGACATGAAACCGAGCAGACAGCTGTAACTGGATATAAAAGAAATACAGTGCACAGTTTGCAACTTCACCAGAGCAAAGTGAAAGCAATCAAACCTCGTTAGCCATTGACACCTCGACAATAATGGCTAGACGCTGTTCCATGGTCTCCATTTCAATGAGAGTCCCTTGATCAAGGCACCAGTAGACTGATTGGTGGGGTTGTCTCAACTTTTACAATGTAGGGTCAATGCAGGGTAGGGTCAAAACCCTGCCAAAACAAGCTCCTACAGTAAGTTTGCTTGCAAACTGACTGAGAATGCCACACAAGCATTGTCTTGTTTCACCCCTGTAACGAACTCCAAGCCAGCTGCACAAAATAGAATCAAGTATTTTCGGCGAAAAAACATCACAAAATATTTTCCCCCGCCAAGATCAACAAACCCAAAAGGAACATTCTTGTTTATATAATTGGACCCTATGGAATTTGGCAACTTAGGGTTAATATTCTTGCCCAAACATTTGCTCAGATATTAAATAGGCTCCCTTATAAAGAAAATAATAGAAAAATGCATGCACAATGGGTAGAATATTTCACTATACATGTACCAGTAAGATGTCATATCATCATACAATATACATGTATTGTCAGTCTAAATTTTAATGGCCGGCTCCTTGCAAAGTTTTACTACATGTACCACAAATGGGACAGAGTGCTGCACCATATATAACTCATTGCATGTCATGCGTGAACCAAGGAAAGACAGCGGCCCGGGCACCGGGGACACACAATGGTGAGCATGTTTTGACACCCATAATTGACATTCACATCTCATCTGGTGCCAACAGCATATAAAAGTACACGTACAGGGCCGCCTCAGCGGGGCACTGGCCGACCCACAGCACGGGCCCTCGGTTGGCACTGGCTCCTGACCAATCAGGCGGGAGACGACTAGCTGGCCCCCTGCCGCTCACTGACGTCATGCCATCTGCCTCAAAAGTTTGGAGTGGCACTTCTTTCTAATCTCTATCTTCCTTTTCTTCAGAAGCAAGGCAAGGTTTAACCTCATTGGATTAAAAATTGAGACAGCATTAGAGCTTAATTCGGTTTGCAGAGTTCCCCACTGATAGTATTTCAGGCAATTGCTTCCACCGGTTCATACTGTGTGGACATATTCCAAAACAAAGTACGGCCCAATAAAAGTACATGGAAACACCATTTGTTAATAAGCATGTTTCAAAATTGAAACTTGACCAACTGTCAATCTGATAGAAACTACAAGTCATTTGAAAGCCCTGATGATATCGTGATTTATGACATACATGTACATTATTTCTTCACAGTCCATACTGATGACCTTCAGTCGTACTCGTACATCATTACACCGGTACACTGTATGTCTATTTTCGGTTTCAAACTGTTAATTCCAGGATGCACATCCCATGCTCCACACGGGGTTGCTCAGAAATGATCATTCAATCAATTTCAATGAACAACAGTGCTGGTATTTAATGCTGTGTTCACCTGTATTCAGTGGCCGGTCTTTCCCGGTAGTCCGGCAGTGATAGGCCTACATGACACTATGTGGTGGGTATAGACGCTGTATGTTTTTGCTGTCACTGAATTTTACGCCCAAAAAATGCACTCTTCTATAGAGGAAAAGAAAACGCAGTGCTACACAAAAGCTAAAGGTTGTAACAAACCAGAAGTGTTGAAAATGCACATGGCTTGATTACTTTTGTCAGGCAGCAGATGAGTTTCGTTACTGCACTTGTAAGCACATTAAGAGGCACTGATGATCTGTTAGAACAGAATGAAGATGATTCTAAGTTACAGGGGGCCCAGAAAAATAAAATCTAACATTTCCATTTTTCGAATTTGACCCAAGTAAAATTATCACACACTGCTACAAATACTCTCCACTCTGACAATGCAAATTACACAACTTGTTTAGGGGAGCCCGTCCCCCCACCATATTTTTGGGGGCTTCTGCCCCCCCTTCCCCAATTCCTACGGGCTTGCATGATATGGGTATGGAAGTCCCAACTGCTCCAGACTCCCATCAAGTTGACATCAACCATTGGCAGGTATGGACTGATGCACTTCGTGAATATGCCAGGCAACCAATTTGGATTGGCAACTCGGAAGGGAGTCAGGATGATTTTGGGAGACTTCCCCATGCAAATTGGTGGCTACTGCTGTCTTGCCAGAAACTCCAAGATGTCCAAATCTCAAGGGTTTGGCCACATGTTTTTTGTACATGGAACACCAGTGATGCATGAGATACACTGATGGATAGAAACCTCCTCCTCCCGTTAGACCACGCCCAAAATACACTCAAGAGGTACTGAAACCTAAATTGGAGTGGCTCGACCGAGCCTTCTATGCTGACCAGTCTTTTGTAGTAAATGAATGGAGAGAAGTCCAAAATGTACAGATTACTACTGGCAAGACAGGGTGTTGTAATGTACCAGTGCATGTAGCTCTGACCCTCGAGGCATGAAAAAAAAAAGGCTTGTTTGTTTTTTTTTTGCAGCAGTACATCAGACCACTGGCAGAGACCAAAAATAAGTCCAGGTAATCCTTACGAAAACAGCCCAAGGTTGAGTGGATTAGCTGCCTTGAAACTGAGGCTTGGGACCCTGGGGCAGCTATCCATTAATTAAACAATGGTCTTGAAGTTGAACAAACTATAAAAGTGTGTGGTTCATTTGACTGCAGGACAAGCTACCAGTTCGTGCAGGGTTCTGCTGGTACCGGTGCTTCCTTTGTAATTGTCTATGATGAAAGCTTCCGAAAAGTGGTACCCGGTAGAGGGGGGAAAAAAAGAACAGTACCAACAGGTGTGTACATGTACATGTAGCTATCTGTAGGCATTCAGGAAATAAGGAAACATTTGGCAATGAGCTTTATTTACATGTACATGTACATGTACATGTACATGTATAGGGCATACAGCCTACAGGCACACAGTACATTGCAGTCTTACAGAAATTTGTATGTGTACATGTACATGTACATGTGTACAAATCAGCTGATCCAAGGAAAAGCTGATTGCCTGAAGCAAAGATGAGGGTAGAAACAGCACTCTAGGATAGCACTCTCTGGCAAAATTGAATCCAGGCCATGCACACTGCAGGTGTAGGAGACACAGCAAATTGTAGGCCTATATTTATTGCCTGTGCATGTTTTCATTATTAGTATCTGTGTTAGCAAACAGGACTCCAGCAATGTCCCGAACTCAAGAACCACTTTCCAGGGGCTGTAAAAGGAAAGCAAATAATAAAGGTCACGTGAAAGAGAATGGAGTGTGACTTCACAAAAGATTGGCAGCAAACTTTCGCTCGAGTTGGAATTATGTTCAACGTCTGCAAATTTGCAGTGCAAATATTTGATCTGATGTCACAAATTCCCGTTGGTGTTCGCTTTCGCTCCAAGTAGACTGATCATCAAGTTCCCTGATGGTCATTGCCCACCAACTCACAAAAGTACCAGTAATAAACTGGCACTTTCTTTGCAATCACATTAAAACTTGAAAACAGAATATCACATGGTTTTCCGAAGCCAAACATGACCAAAGAAAAGAAGAGTGGAAAAAACAAACAAAGAACAAAAATTTAAATTCTCAGCGTTACTCAACTGAATTCTGACGTGATCCCTAACAACGTTAAATAAACACCAATGTCCCAAAATTCCTCCCTGCCATGTTTGGCACATTTTTCCCTTTTACAATGGCTCGCCTAATGGTTACACGTGTCCGTCCAATCAACAGGGCATGTTTCCATGCTTTTTTTTTTTTTTTGGAGACATTTCTCCCTGCCTATACACAAGACATAAATCACTCACACCGGAGGCAATGACGAACTCCCCGCACTGCCCTGTTTATTTACACAAGCGAGAGAGATGGAACCAGATTGAACTCTGGTTGCTAGAAAAGGACCGCAACTCTTGCAAAAAATACTGTTTATAATTATATTTTGGGAATATTGCAGGACCAGTGAAGCTGGTACACATACATGTAGTCAGTACTTCACGTAAATTGCAATTTGCAGGAACAAAGCAAATCAGTTCACAAACATTGATGAAATGAAGTACATGTACTGGTACTCTGTACAATATACTGGAATGGTACCCCGTGATGATTCTGTGGCCAACGAACATGATTTTAAGTTGATTTTCAAATAGAGTCGAGTCAAACCTAACTACAGCAAATCAGGGTCAACACATACATTAAAAATGCAAATGGACATCTACAGTGGTCTCCCTACACAACTCTTCTAACAAATCTGACCCTGCTGGTTCCAGTAAATATCAGGCCTGCCACTGTTTAATCACAGACAACAGAGGGCAGCACATATGTATTTAACACTTCAAATGGACCTGAAATTGCTACATTGTACGATCCTGAACCTGACCTGAGATATTACATGTAGGTTCCCCTCAACTATTTGTGGGTTTATGACCAGAAGCAACCATCTTATCCCACCACAAAACGCAAGCTGGGTAGGTAACACTTTAATGAGAGAGAGGAAAAAAATGAAAAAAAAAAAACCCTGAAAAATGCCCCTAGCAACAAACCAGAAGAGGTTACACTACTCAGACATTTCTCATAACAGCGTAGCGTTGGCAAGCTACGGGTGTACCAGTACATGTACATGTAGTGTGTGCACTCACATGCATCAACTGGTGGCTTAACCACTTTCCCACGGTACAGCCCGCTCCCTAGATTGCATCTCAGTTGCCCCAGGTTTTCCTTTTAGCCCAGGTGAACTGTGATTGTTAACAGAAGAATTTTCTGTCAAGAGGTTCTGGAGGGAGGGGGGGTTACTAATCTGCAGCAGCTGTAAACCTGGCAAGATGTGAGAACTTATTAAAGTGAGTAAAAATGAAACATGTCCGAAGGGGGGAAAAAAGGGTTCTCATACCGTACATGTACATAACAATTTTATTGTACAGTGTAATTTGTGAGGCATTTATTAGTGTCAAGAGAAATCTTGTGCAGTACTAGCAGGACTTTCTTGTTTTTCTGTCTTTGCATGGTGAACTAATTTTCTCTAAAAACTGGTTCATTCCACACTTGGCAACATGCTGAAGGCTAGATTTTCAACAAATTTAATCATTTCTTTCGAATTTTTTATTAATTAATGTAGGCTCCTTCACCAACACTGTCAATGGTCTCTGGTGAGAATTTTCACATTACCAACTCCTTGTGAGGAAACAGTAAAAAAAAAAAAAGATTAATTTTTGTAATAAATACTGAATGTGATGACTCTTAATGATGATCTTAATTGTAGCGGGCTGGGGATTCCCCCATAATTAGTTCAGCTAAAGTTAGTTACATTATTCCAGCCTAATGTAACTTTGAACACTGCGTGTGAGCAGGGCATGATTTGGGTGGGCCCTGCACATGACAAAACGTTCTCTAGATGTTTGTTGGCCAGAAATGGCCAGATTGTGTTGCTATTGGGGGCAACTTGTTATGCTTATTCAGTGCCATTGGAGACTGACTTCAGACTCGGGAGTTGACTGTTGACTTGGCTACGGATAGCAGTACGACTACACTTGGGGTGACTGAAGCCAAGTCGACCCCAGAATGAAGATCAGGCAAATCCTACGGCAGTGTCATCGAGGCTCCAGTAGTTACCCCCCGGTATTCCCATCGTCCGTCCCTCTCTAGCCTCCCCCTTCCTTTTTTTTCCTGCCTCAATTCAGCCTCTGATTCCTCCTTCAATGGCAGACGGACTGCCGCCCCCAAGCGATCGGCCGAGGGCCGGACCGCTACCGGTGCATTAAACATTCAGGGCACAAGCAAGTAATTTTTTAACCCTCTTTTCCCCCTGACCAACCTTCCCTCAAGATAAAAAAAAATAAGATGACAACTATAGGGCCAATTTGTTGCAGACGGATCAGAATCTCGGTAAAGGAATCCATCGCTGGTTCACTGGCACCTGAACAAGCCTCATGGATGATGGAGCAAACTAACGTAGGGATCACTGATCGAGATCTGGATCTGAATGAAACCAACAGACCCTTAGAATAAACTACCCTACGAGGAGCGGGCGCCCTAAGCCAGAGAACTTGAGAAGCATGTGACACACATGAGTGGGGGACAACGCAAAGCAACACTGGTGTCAAAAAGTCAACAAGGGGCAGCCTGATTGGAATTTCTGCGGACTTTGAGCTTGTTTACAAAAACAACTGTCCCCGTGAGTGTGTAATGCTACATCGGGACTGCCGACGCCATGCACACGCCTACTACGGATGAATAAAGAGACAGCCAAATTGACATAAAACAAATCCATGTTTAGCGAGCTCGTACATGAGCGTAATAAAATTGTCCGTGACATTTATCTATGTGCAATTTCTCCAGAGATCTTCAAATGGTCTCTTTTTGAACCCCTTAGGGCACCTGAGCTATTTTGTTACACATGGACATTATGGAAGACAATTTTAAGAACAGATCACACTGATGAGATTGGTTTCTTCTCTTCTTCTTTTTTTTCAAAGGCACAGCAAAGTTTGATATCTGGAACAGGACGTCAAACAATTATAACCTAATGGCACTTCAGCTCAGCAAAATTGTGCTAAAACTCCTAAACCTGTTGAAATTTCAGCTACATGTTTGACAGAAGGGGAAAATACCGGTAAGAATGAGTGAGAAAAAAGCAATAACAATCTATGCAAGTATCCACACTGTACACTAGGCCTCGCTCTTGGGGAATCGGTAGCATCTGGACGGCAGTAAGCTTAATTGATGGACCATCAAGACATGTTCCGTACTTCACATGTGCAAGCTACTTTACTAGTACCATTTGTACATTTCGACATGTACCGCGATGCATAATGAATCTGTACAGCATCATTCAGATTCATATCTGCTCCAATAGTTATTTTCTCATACACAATTCTGAAAGTGCTTCATCTAATGTCTACGTGTACATGTATACACATGTACGATGGAAATTCTGATCAGAAATTTATGTACACCTGCATGTACAAGCTCAAGTCAAGTGCAGGTTTAGTGAAGGTCAACTAAAAAAAAAAAATTACCATAAAAAAATGTCTGGAACTGCAACAGAAGAAAATAGTTTCATCGGGCAGATTTAAGGAATTTTTTAAAATAATTAACCCTGACTAAGAAACTGATTTCTGGTAAAATGAGCCGTCCACTTTAGTCAAATTTCAGCGACAGTGTTCCTTAGGGTTTTGCTGAGCAGGCAATAGGATACAGCATGAGGACACTTGATTATCAACCACCGTCGCCATTGCAAATGCTGCACGGCCTACTCCATAGTGCACCAAGACTGTTTACGTAACTATGAAAACAGAAGTAAACAAGATCAGATCTAATTAATTGGTGCCAACTGATCAACAAAGCAGGACCTTCTGGCTGTAATTGCGTCCCACCATCTCCCGTCAGGAATCCGTTGATCCCCCCGGCTGCATCCGACAATCTCTCTGTTTTTATCGGCGGTGAAATTTCAGTGTAATAAACACGTCGGCGGACGCAAACCGATGTGACAGCTGGGGTCACAAGCACATTCACTCCATTAACAAGCCGCCGAGGCTTGTAATAAATCCAGCCAAACATCAGAACCGCTGAGGCTCTGCAAGAATTTCTTCGGTTAAAGCATGCACTACTGGCTACAAATTCATACCCTAACAAGTAACAATAGAACACCCTTACAGATGTAAAATGATGGGATTCCTTTCTCTGAGACTTGCCCCATAGTCCTAGGGTTAGCAATTGCAAGGACCACAAAACTCTTCAAGTCCAGTTCACACATGAATAAGCTTTTATCCTATTGAAAGATCTGTTATCAGACACACGACAAAAATCAAGTCCTTGCATTTTGCAGCAATTTTCGAGTCACACAGTGTATTCATGACTTGTACATGTACCGGTAGCAAAAATGATTTCTGACAACTTGAAGACTGAAGCACGCGTGCGAATGTGAACTTCCCTTGATGAGCATGTGTTGACACATACTTTGTACTCGCTGCAAAACATCACACCAGTTTCTCATGGTACACATTGCTGCATGCGCAGCTTGCCACCGCAAGCAGGAACCTAGGTACATTTGTACATGTATCTATGTTCTGGTGCCAGCATCATATCAAATAATTTCTCAGCAATGTCAGAGTAGACAGGCGAGAAATTTCTAGCCAAATGATGCGTATCTGCACAACATCTAGGTAAAACACACAGGTTTACGTTACATACATACTGTGGACATTCCTTTGTTTTCGTGCAGTTAAGAAAGCTCAGTGAAAATACTTGTTTTTCTTGAACTAGGAACAAGATTTTCAGCTTTTTTTTGTACAGGGCTTCCTCGACTATTCCTCTTCCTTTTACCACCGATGACCCCTACCCCAAAATGCCTCTAAACCTCTTTTCCAGAGAAGGGAAAACCTTGTGTGGACATGTGCAAGTCCACACAATGCCATCGTACCCTGCATTATATGTGGACTTCTTTCGTGCAGAGGTCCACACTATGTATGACACGCCTGGACACGCACACATACAAAAATCTCGTCACACTAACCATTTCACGGCAGATACATCAAGTACCAGTAGATACATGTATCCCATACAATCCAAGAATTGGGATGTCATCCTCCTGCCGGCAGTACATGTATCACCAGCGAGCAATACCTGGACAAGTGTCCATGTACAGGAGGGTACCGAGACCTCCTCTCAAACCAATTCAACGGTGACTGGACACCCTCATCTCATTACGTTCTGCCAGTCAGGACGTCGAGATCCAGACTGAATGGTTACCTCTCCCCTGCTATTCCCTCCTCAGACTGATGTTTTCTCAAATTCTCCTCTGCACACCGTGTAAGGACTCCCAGTGGCAATGACCTCTGACCCTGACAGCCCTTGCAATGGAGGCGGGAGACACAGGGGCCACTCAAGGTATCTAATAAAAGCATAATGCTTGGTAACAGGCATTGTATTGGCCTGCTGGATAAAATGTTACGTTTGTTACAAGTGACAGCATTTTTTAGGTTTGTCTGTCTGCTTTTTAAAAAAAGTTCAGAGGTGATTTAAATTTTTAGAAGCACAAAGGATTTTTATCCGTTCAAAAACAAAAAACAAGCAGGTGTCAACATTCAATTAAGATAGATCTGTACATATGATAACCCATGTGCTTGTGAAAAGAGATGAAAAAGGCTTGTGAAAAAGGGACTGCCGAACAAGAAGGCGGGTTTGATTTTCTAGCCAACATCCATGCACTTCTAGTTCTACCTAGTGTATACAGAGACCAGCTTTCAAAATGTCAACTGACTCTTTTGCACTGTGCCTTGTCCATGAACACATGTACATGTACACTATAAGTTTGTACCTGTCAACACACGCACAATATCTTCACAAGTTACTGTCTGCTAACAATTCAATTATCGCTTTTAGCACTCTGTCACTTTGCAGAGAAATGTCACGGCATTCTCGGCACGAAAGTATGCAGCGCGCCTGCTGTGCAGCCAAAGCATGCTGTCAATTTCCAAACGATTCTTAGACTGGCATGAATGTACATCTACTTATTTTAGATTCGCACACCATCCCACCAGATCAGTTTCACTGGCAGAACAAGGGTTTACTTCTTTTCACTGCGACTCTCTAATTGATCATGACAACTGGTGATGGCCATACAGCAAGGCCAGGTGGTGGCAAGGTTGATCACAAAGGCCTCTTTCCAGGAAACTCTCTCCAAATCAACCCCAAAACCTGTGACACCGCCCACAAGTCCAGGGCTTTATATGAGACTTTAACATTCAGCCTTTTTAGAGTTACACAACCAGTGCTGTTCTTACTAATTTCCTGTCCATTGAATTCTGGGTCTGGTATTTCTCAGAAATTTGACAGCAGTGTCTGGTGGGTTATTGACCCCACGGGGAGAGAAGGTCATGACCTGTTCTGAGCATTACACATGAGCCAGTACCCACTTGATGACGATCAATTAATGATGCATTACAACATGATGTGGCCAACTGCACATGACTGGGCATGGTTACATGTACATACAATGTACAGTACAGTACATGTACATGTGAGCCTGTACATGCCTTGGTCCGCATGAGAGATGGTACAGGTGGATTTGTCAGTGACAAGAACTGAGGAGCACAGAAGCCTGCTAAGCACAGCTACAAATTTGCTTAACAAAAACCACCGACCAAGCAAAATATCAGGTATAAAACGGATATCAAGTAGTGTACTAATGCAGATACTAAAATGTTCAGGAGTGCGATGGTTGGATTAATTTCATGGTGACAGGTGAAATGTTCCATGGCACTCGGCTTGTGCGGTACACACTGGAATACTGGTCGCCGAGCTACACAAACAGTACAGTAGGCCCATACGAATTAAATGCTGGCTCTAGGTTCAAATCCGGTGACGCATCTCTCACACACAATGACACGTACCCACACACGCGCGCAGATCTCAGTTCATCCCATCATTGCCTACACGCATGTTCCTACAACCGCCAGATCAGAACACGTCAACCTCCGCGCAATCAAGCCATCTAACAATATTTACCCAGCAGATAGCGGCGGGCTTAATTCGCCTCGGAAATTGGCCCCGGCGTATGCTTACGCTACTCCACAGTGGGGACGGACAAGGTTGCAATGCAAATGAGGGTATTTTTCTACAACTCTATGCAGCTACATGTAGCGGTATCCTGCAAACAGGCAATTAGAGAGAATCACCCCAGTGCAGTAGGCCC
This sequence comes from Acanthaster planci, assembly GCF_001949145.1. The sequence continues at coordinate 3,290,362 of NW_019091381.1, read as the reverse complement.
AAAGCTACATGTACCTGCTTACTTATCAGCTGATAATGGCATGGGATATGCTCTGTATACCTGTGCGTTATGGGGGAGGGGAGGACACACAGGTGTGCTCTAGAAGGGCGATGATGAGTCACACAATTGAATGGAATTTACATGCTGCATATCTGATGCATTTCTCGATAATACAAACACACTTCATGCCTACGCATTCCATACATTTGTTTGTATGTGTCAGATATGTGAGGAAACTATTAAGGAACCGAATTTACATGTACATACACGTAACAAATTTAAGATATTTTTTAAGTTTCCAGTTACAATGTTCGGTTTACACTGGCACTGAAACCAGTTATTAATATGACTTCTTGTAAATTCGACGGGGATCTCTTCACATAAACATCTGTGAATAAACTTTGTATCTAGTTACCGTACAAGTAAAACTATGTACATTGTGCAGCTGTAACAAGTTACCTTATGTTGAAGAGAAAGTGTGAAAAAAAATCACTTTTTAATAGAACACCTACATGTATATTTATAAAATGGTCTGGGAAAAAAATGCAGAATCATTCAACCTCCAGGCTCCAGATGGCATTTGTATGGCAAACCAAGAATTTGAATGGCTGACGAATGCAAGCATACCTAAATTGAAACCTCGCAGAGCTTTGCAGGTACATGCACATGAACTGTACACAGGGTACTAGTACATGTATCAACCTTCATCAATCCTTACAGTAAGGGCTTCAGACACTGGACAACACTGGACAATATCCTCAGGAGGGGATTAAAAACTCAGGACCACCATAGAGGAGTAACACAGCAGACAAAACCACAGCTTTTAATCAGCCATTATTCTGTGCCAGTGAGCAAGATCTTTAGTGTGTCTGTTGTATTCAAATCATGATTCCCCATCAGGTAAACATCTTCAAAACTCAAGTAGAAAATTGCATCTTTAGGCTGGTGCCCTTGAGGGGGGAGGGGAAATTTGTGTGCTTTGTCTGAACAAAGGTTTTGTTAACTGGGGATGGGGGGGGTGTAAAATCACCCCAAAATCGTTTGTTGTTCAGATCCTAGGGATTAGAGTAGGACTGTGCTTGCAAAGGCTGTAAAAATGTCTGAGCAAACACTCAGCTGGCGTCACCAGACTACTGAGTCTGTCTGGCCAATGGGTGATAATTTGTCGCCTGCAAAATAACTGTGCCTTTCTTCCTGTGTCACTAATTAACAAATCACCCATAACACTGGCGGGAAAAACAAAGAGAAGAAATGTTTGCTATTTCACTTCCCAGGAAGTGAACGGGTATTTCTCTGCTTCCACATAAATGCAATGTAACACTTGTGAAGTGTCACGCCCATACATATACATGCCCTGATATTCTGGTACATGTCATCACCAACACCAGGAACTGACACACATCTTCACTTTTGTCCCAGTTAGTGAAAAGTGTGATTAGAGCAGTTTTGGTTTCACGAAGAAGCACAAGTGTGTGTTTTGTCAATAAAGCATAGACAAAAAAGCTTTAAATGTGTAAAATGATTTTATTTTACCCATAAATGGGTAACTAAACTGAAAAAAAATGCTCTTAAAACTCGTAACTGTGTAAATTAAGGAGAACGTCAATTTCTGAATACGGCAAATCACAGAGCACGTGATGCAAGACATTTGTGCCTCTTCGTGAAAATGAAAATATCACATTTCTATAAAATACGAGTTGAAGCGCGCACACATCTACAGATTTGTGATACTTCGTGGTATTGGTGACGATGTAAAAAGCCTGAAATATGCTGACATGGCCAGGTACCTGATGAAGCTGCGACGACTGTCCTCAAATACCTGTTTGTTAAATTTGTTTACACAAATGAACAAAAGCAAATATACGAATAATGGCAAACGCATGCCAGTTTATTCACTCATTTGTAAGTCTGTCCTTCCCCGTTCCTATCATGATCATATGTACGTGTACAGTTATGATAGCTGCCACTCTTGTAATAAGAAAGCCGACTGTGCCAACTGCCAGCAATGACCCACTCAACTAAATTTAGAATCTTTAACCCGGAGCCCAAGCTGTGCTGACTGATGGGCGGAGGAAATTGAAATGAGATTGAATCATGATGAAAAGTTCTCCCAGACCGAGGACCGAAAACAGGGTCCAAATTTAATGCTGACACACAGAAACCACACCAGCCAATTATAGGTGGTGACTGTAATGTGTAGGTACTTTTCTGTACACAGACTGACACCCTGAGTTCACAAGATCCACACAATGAAACAGAAACAGACTTTTGTTCACCCTTTAGCTGACAAAACTCTCCGTACGTACATGTACAATGTACATGAGTAACTTCCACATATATAGCAACGCTGAGGTTCTTACGGGGTTTCACCTGCCATGCAAAGATCGTCATTTGGACGGTGCATTTTACTTCAGTCTTTTGCATTTAAGGCTGTGGGAATGCGATGCCATGGGACAAAGTTGCCAAATTCCAAAAAGGGCGGGTCCCATGCTCAGGTCAGGCGTTTTTTTCTTGTATCACCCACAGGGTTCACTCTTACTACATCACAGTCACATTTCTGCCTTACCAGTTGCCGATAAAAAACGACGACTGGTAGTCAAAAGGCAAAGGAATAATTTACATACATGTACATGTACAAACATGTACCACATGTTAAAATGTCTCATATGGCTGTCATTGAAACATCGAGTAGATTTAAGGTAAAATTTGGCACTAATAAAACATAGAATTTCTGCAAAATTTGGCTTCCCCGACAGGCACATGTACACATGGCAAAAAAGGAAGAGAGGTCTATAACGTGAATCTTCAAACCTGGGAGGAAAAAAAAAGGAATGTGATCAACATGTCACTTTTCATTCACAAGCTGGAAGTACATGTACAGCAGGATCTGTGAGGGAATATATTGTCACAAATATCTTGGGAACCGGTGCGCATGTACTGGTACTCCGTACATGTAACTGTTCTATCGTCATCATTCCTGTAGGCCCATCTGCCTCGAGCAGAAGCACCCCCTCATCGGTTGAAAAGAGCTGCGTCATTCGGGAGTGTTCATTTTGTTGGTAGCGAGGCGACTGCTATGCTTGCAATTCACAGTCTTTCGTGAACCAGTGATGCGCAGTTACAACCAAAGGAGCCACTGTTGCTAAGGAAAGAGTGCCCTCTCTTGGCCCAGCTCAAGACCTATACATGTACCGGTACATATACTTAATCCCAAATTCTCCGGAACCATGTTCTGTGCTGTCTCTCTGTGGGATTGGATGAGAATTTCTGGGGTGCTGAAGCATCAAAGATTTGGCGACAAAGTCAGGGTTTGTCGGTATATCCCACTCTGAACTTGCATGGTGAGGGGAAAATACCCAGCTGCGCTCGCCTACAGATGAGGGAAAAAAAAAAATTCTCGGTGTGCGGTATGTGTGTGTGTTGAGGGAAGAGATCTTGGGAGTTCCACCCTTCACCTTCGTTTTACTGTCTCGTGCATTTCATGTCTAAGTTATTAATGTCAGTCAGCCACAAGATCTCTGGTGTCGGTTTCCATGGGGTGCTGGCCAGGTGGCTATTTTATAATACAAGGTAACAGAGCGTTAAATCTTGGCGTCAGGCTTCACTGGCAGACAGACTTGGGAAATCACCAGTCTGCCATTTCCAGACCTCAATGACCTTTCTCGACTATTACTCTCCGAGCGAGCGTGTCCATTTTAATAGCCTTTCGATTGCTCAAGTAATGTTTCATAAAATTTGATACCATTTAACAAATGCTGAAAGCTTCCCAGATACCATGCTCAGCCATTTTAAAATTAAAAAACTTGCCTGACTGATCAACATACATGTAACATGTATTCCAAATGTTCAAGTTCTGCAAATTTCTCTTAAATCTTCACCTACATGCAACAAACATAGCAGGGACAAATCCACACTAACAACCAAGCTTGCGACCAGTGCACTTGACCTTAGAGATTCCGGCACAGAATCCCCGGGATTCATCAGCAATGAAAGTTCAGCTGATTGGACATATCGGGATTATAAGCAGATTTCCTGAACACTGCTCTACGTGCCCCAATCATCACTTCTCACAGCGCTTGTCAGCATAACGGATACAATTGACCAATGGAGGAAGTAATATTACCGGCAGGCACAGATCTGTGAAATTAGTGACTGGCTTCAGCTGGATTTCCAACCACTTGCTATTCTTAGGTCGAGACTGATTGATTGATTGCAGCATCAAGCAAGTACTGGTATACACCTGTGCAGGCAAACACACACATACCCTATACTATTGCCTCCGACCATTTACATGTACCAGGGATCATATCCCACTCTGAAGTTCAACTTTTACAGCTTTATCCAAGAGAGGCTTCAAGTCATGACCGTTAAGTTCTAGGGGTAGATCCCGAATTCGACACACAGCCAAATCTAATGGGGGGGATACTGGACATTAGACATAAAGCAGAGGTTTCCACAGCTTTCTCATTTTTGGGGGGATACTGGATGACTGACCCAGGTAATACAGTACCAGGCTGTGCTAGATGGAATGTATACATGAACACGTACCTTACCTGATGGTATCTGGCTCAACAGCTGTGACATTCAGCATCTAATTATATCAGATGGGTGAATATCTACTCGTGACATCCACCCTAAAATGGTATACCCAGCAAGAAATGAGACCAAGGGGTACCCCCCCACATGTCCAATCCCTATACACATT
>NW_019091381.1:3216525-3284043 GCF_001949145.1 Acanthaster planci | reverse complement strand
CGGTTCGTAAGTGACGTCGTCACAATGGCGGACGCACCACGATTTGAAGGCTCTCATTGGGCAATCGTTGAAGTTGCGCGTTAACTTCCGTTTCCATGGTTCCATGTAAACTGCGATCAAAGCACGTAACCCTATGAATGGTGCACATGTGCAGTGGGCGTGGTTTAAAATGAAGTGACGTCACACTTACGAACCGGATAGTACTCGTATCACCCAAAAGCTGAGACCAGTACTTAAGTTCTCACAATGTGCATGTACATGTACATGTATGTACACAGGTACATGTAAACATATGACACACACTGTATATACAGATTGTACATGTACATGTGTAAAACAGTGAACTGGTATTTTTCTACATGTACCAGTACATCAAAAGTTACGGAGCGGATAAACAAAAATTGGTCAGGAATTTGCAATGATACTGATGTACATGTATGTACTGTACATGTACATGTATGTTGGAACATCGCTCTCTTCCATGATACCCGGGTGCGGTACATGTAGGCTGTAGAAAGTTGGGGGGGGAGAAGGGATGCTTGGGAGTGTGCTACAAGGGAGACAGCTACCAGACTGTACAAGAGGGGTACACGTTCATGTACACCAGTGGTACCCTCTGTCCACTAACTAAACTTTGAATCCATTTCTCCTAAATCCCCAGTTACGGATACTTTGCAGCATGGATGTGACAACTGACCCCTCACATCCTGAAATATTCCAAGTACTCAAAATCTCATGTTTTCATCATTTAAAAATTTGCTTCCCCGCCCCAATCCATCACACGCTGGAAAAAAAAAACAAACACTGAAACCCTTTAAAAACCAATTTACTCAGAAAGCAATCTGATTCTGCGTGGGCGGCCCAGGCCTTGTGCACAACACACTCCCAAATTTGGCCATCAAAATTCCCCTTGTTCACGTTGCTACGCACCAGGCCTCCTGTGGCCCAGTGACCAGACCCAGTTGTTGGTTCACAATCAAAACCGCTTGACCTTTCACCACACACCAATTTTCTGGCCCTCCAAGGGCCAACAGGCAAAGCCGAAATTCAATATGAGATCTGGAGCAGACCAAATTGGATCTCACACCTCGTTGAAAACTTTTTGATGTGTACATGTCAGCAAGAAAATGACGTCTTTGACTTTCTCTTGTATCAAGGTACCAAGACGTACTGTACATACGGTAGCCTTAATTAATGTACATGTACAGGTGCATGTACCGGATTGTACCATAAAAGCATTTTTTTCCTGGATATCCTTAATTAAAACAAAATTAACAGAACACATCTTATCTGGCAAACATTAATAATATCAATTGATGATAACAAAAAATGCTGTCTAGGAAGTGCATGTACCGGGTACATGTACTGTGCTTTGTCCATTTGTGGTCTATTTACAGTAAATATCGGCTTTTATCACCTTCAATAAAAACTGTACGGTCAAGTCAACAAATCTCAGTAAATTTGTGGTCTACCATGTGAATAAATTCCATGTACACATACAAGTATAGACCTGTAGTATGTTGTACTACATGTACATGTACATGTAGGTCCTATGAACCTGAAAGGTCATGTACATGTAGGTCCTATGAACCTGAAAGGTCATGTACATGTAGGTCCTATGAACCTGAAAGGTCATGTACATGTAGGTCCTATGAACCTGAAAGGTCATGTACATGTACATGTAGGTCCTATGAACCTGAAAGGTCATGTACATGTAGGTCCTATGAATCTGAAGGGTCATGTACATGTAGGTCCTATGAATCTGAAGGGTCATGTACATGTAGGTCCTATGAATCTGAAAGGTCATGTACATGTAGGTCCTATGAATCTGAAAGGTCATGTACATGTAGGTCCTATGAACCTGAAAGGTCATGTACAGTACTTGTATGTATGAAACCAAAATTAGGTGATTCCACATTTTTTAGCAATTTCAGCCAAATGTACCAAATGAATATGACCTAACGGGTACCAGTAGGTTACTACTGTAGCTCCCTGATACTATATGTACATGTATCCACTCAATTTGAAGAAGACCAAGGACTCGGTGATTACCTCTATCATTCAGCAAATAATAGTGTCAAATAATAGTGTCAAATAATAGTGTCAAATAATAGTGTCAAATAATAGTGTCAAATAATAGTGTCAAATAATAGTGACAGGCAAGAAAATAAGCAATAGGTGCTGGACAAGGACAAGTACATGTACATGTATGTCCACGCCTGTACTTGCATCTTACATGTAGATTATCAGAGTTATACATGTACATGTACAGTGCTTAAAATGCCTTACATTAATTAAATTAATTACATTTTTTAAAGTGAGTACCGAAGAGAAAGCGGCACATGTAGTTATTTTTCAGTCCACAGTTATCTCCTCCTCCCTAGCTTTAATACCCACGTCACCTTTTGCTGTGAGTTTTTGTAACAGTCACAGAGTGTCCAAAATTCCTTCCACTTCTCCCTCTAGAGTACATGTACATGGACATACATACATACATGTGTACATACATACATACAGTGTATATCTGGTATCAATCATACATGTACATGTATGTCATTTGATTGACTGCTAGGACAACTTTGTGCAGATTGCATCTTTGCATACTAATGTACCGGTACACTTTCTAGCCTCTCGGGAAGTCAACTTCTGTTCCTTGCTCTATGCTGGTGGGGGGGGGTGCATGACTGCCAGGTACTGTGCATGCACTTTGTTTCATGGAAGACTATGAGCAAACAATGATGCAGTCTGCTCTCAGCAGTGCCCAGGAAATTCCGATCCACACACAGGCCAAACAACAGCTGTTGGGACCAGAGAGACGAACCCTGCTGTCATCAATGGTTACATTAGCGCCTGCCTACGTACATGTACTGTACATTCTTGAGATGTTTCACACGTATGCAGGTAGCTCCGACAACCTCTGTGGATGGAGCCCATGCCTGTCACTCAGATGAACCACTTTGTTCTTTGGAATGGCAGCTAACATCACTCAGGCCAGCCTCTTTCCATATAAACAGGTGTACATGTACATGTACATGTAGTAGGGCCTACATGTAAACTCACATACACACTGTACCATACGGTTTTGGTACTGGAAAATGCTAGGTCTCGGTAGTAAAACTGTCTTCTTTTTATCAGGCAGTGATGGGGTACTAACTCAGTTTTCTTCTAATTTACCGGTAATATCCCTTACATGTTTATACATGCATCGGTAGGCGGGAGGGTTGTTGCTTGATTGGATAAACATTAATGGAATTGCCCTGGATATTTTCCAATCATTTTGGCAATATTGTAGTATTTTCCAAAGACAATTTGCTTTGAAAATGTCAAGCTTATTTACACATAAAGGTGCGAACAAGGAATGAACATACATGTACATGCACTCCGTACAGTATCCTTACATTTGGCAATAAAAAGATGTCACCTGTTTACCATTCCATACTTTCATTTCCTAATAAACAGAAGCAATACCTTTACTGCAGAGCAATTCTGAATTCTTCATGTACATGTACAGTGAAGAACTTACGGTAAGTTTTATCAGAATCAGGAAATTATGCATGTAAAATACTCTACAGGTAGACAAAAAAATTTGGAGCTCTACCTCTGATTTTGCCTGTGAGCTTTGCAGAGTCCCGATAACACAGTACAGTAACACCCCCAAGAAAATGTGTAGCCTGTTTATGGGTGCTAACCTTGCAAATTACCAAGAGGGATGAAAGCAACCTCCAAAATCCCGCAGTGAACTTGTAACCCTCTCTGGATAAAACCCACAACTCACTGCAATGATGGGAACAGCCACATGGAATGCCAGTTGCCCGCGGCAAGGGATAATCAAGCAGGGACCTGGGCTGAACTTTCCACTATCAGGTGGGACAATAGTGACTGGAAAAAAAAAATCCCAAACCCATTTGTTGATATAATTTAGAATAGCCTCGGCAGGAGCAACCATTTCACTGGTTGGTTTCCTTCCGCCCCTTCTTGTGGGTGAAAAGACAACAGGGCAAGCCAGAGTCGAACGTAACCAAAGATCAACCTGATTCCGAGGTGAGAGTCTTGGGAAAAAAATTCCCTGTAAGCTACTGGTAGCAATCTGCAGAACCACATGTGGGATAAATCTGCAAAGTAAGTCAGGTGTTTTAAGCAATGCACAAAGCCACAGCTTTTACTCTTTACAAGGGTTAACGGTTCACAAAACTGCCCACTTGTCAAGTTGGGTATCACAGTGCAGCACTGAAAACTTTTGTTTGCTTGTCTCACGTAGCGGTACATATCTGAAGGCGGAAATCGACAATCAAATCTAACTGAAGCAAACGTTTCTCTGAATTCTCAATACCTCTAGAAGGTCTTGCCCTAAACAAGCACCTTCCTGTGTCCTGACACCCCCACACTGCATCCTAAGCATCAAAGCCACAGCTTCAAGTCGCAAGAAAATCCGATGAAGTGAAAGTATTACTCAGCATATCGCGGAAGACGGAGAGTCAAGTTGTGTACACCTGTATGACACATGTGCATACTGTACATGTATGGGGGGTATGAGGCCTACAGAATCAGTGCTTTGTAATGTAAATTGTATCCCAAGGCTGTAGATTTTAGGTCAAGACTTCTCAGAAACAAGAAGGTGCATTGTAAGTGTATACATGGCGCATTTCCAAGACCTGTACAGTACGGTATGTACATGTACCTTGTCAAGTAAAACTAAGGATTGATCCCGACGCTTTGATCTTCAGCTGAAAAGGGGGGTTAGGTCAAAACATGCCTGTGCCCAAGGGGTTGAAACATCTTCATTTGGAAGTGGAAATTTGTGACTCTGGTGTTGGAGCAGCAACCCTTGGGAGAATTCGAGAGAGTAATTTCAAACCTTTCTTCCCCAGAAAGGGCAAACAAATTCTCCCCCCCCCCCAAAGTACTTCCATGCACAATGTTTTTCGTTGAAGACAACCTTTCAGAGAAGCCCCAGGTAATTCTCAGTGGAACTTACTTCCAAATAAATCTTTCAAGATGTGTCACTGAGCAATAACCCAACAGCATGCGACACATTATTCTCGGCCGGTACTTCTCAGGAGACTAGATCAGTTTGGCCCCTATTGGACCAGTTCATGGCTGAGTTCTGAATTTTAATCAGAATCACACATACCGGTTTATTAGCAGTGGAATCACAACCGATAACAAATTTGGAGTACAAGTACATGTACCACACACGTACCAGGCAATTTTTTTAACAATACTCTGTGTTTGCATTACTCATTTGCAATGTGACTCATCAACAAATTATTTACAGAAATGCCCTTGGGTTCTTTTCTGCTTTTGATACACATGTTCTTGTTTTTCGATGATGGAGTTAACCAACAACCGACACAAATCAGGCAAAATGTGATTGTGAAACTATGAACATGGCAATGATCCTACACGTTCAGGATGCTAGTATACATTATGATGTGTCTAATTTCAGAAATTAGGGGTCCATTTTTTGGTGTCCCTGTCACATCTGACATATGATTTTGTAAGTTCAGAACACATTTTGTAATTTCCAAGAAAGAGGAATTCGTGCAACTTATCCACCAAACAAATAGTAATAGTTTGAAATCAATTCCGGTGATATTTCACTGTCAAACAACAAAGGTCAGTGTAACAGGGACACGAAAATGTCACGCTTTTGGACCCCTAATTTCTGGAATCACCAATGTGGACATGGGTGTACCGGTAATGCTCATTACAATACAAATTCACGGAAATTCTGTTTGCAATATGACTGTCCCATCCCAAATGTAAAAACTGACATCCGCGATCTTGCTTGCCTGGTGCTGGGGCTCCAAACAAACCATCCTGTCAATCTGGCTGTGCCTAATTGCACCTCCACTTAAAGGCTCATTAAAAACAGGCCCTGCAATGCCCTGGCACTAATTGGATCAAATCTGTGGGATCACACGGACACAGCAGACATTAACACCTTGCAAGTGATGGGGAATCAGTTTGGGGCTGTAAACTGGCTGTAAATCTTCCTGTGGTCAGGAGTGTCCATGGCTCCAAGCTGGCCTTGCTCTGTGTTTTCTGCTCCAAGTAGACTCATGTACATGTACAATGTACATGCAGATTATCCTAGTATGGTATGGTACAATTCACACTGTACAACCCCCGAGAGTGGTTCTTTTAACTACTAAACTTTCGTCTAATATTTTAGCCAAGGTTTTTGCCACAAAGTGTAAAAATGACAGCACAGCTCACAAAGGGCAACCTAGAGGCCCAATCAAAGCCTTTCAATTTACAGTGTATTAATGTACATATGTACACGTGCAACGTACATGTACCATACAGTACCGGTAAATTACAAAGAATTGCTTTAAACCAAAACAGTGAAAATATACACATACATGTACATACATACCATGATAGATTCCTTTTTTGATGCAGAGCGAGAAAGACTGAGTATTTTAATGATACCCCCGGAACTGTGGGGTCCGACATCCGTCCCGCTCCCACGGCCACGTGGCAGCGGGCCGGGAGGGACGCCGGACCCCACAGTTCTGGGCGTATTTTAATGGCACATGAAACGCTTTGACTGCTGATATTTTGCAAAATGCTACAAGTATGTACATGTATGTTTTTAAATGATGCTTATACTAAGTAACAAGTCCTCAACCAGTTCATCAAAATCACAAAGCTGTCACATCTGCACCCACCCTCTTCCCCAGCAAACAAGAAACAAAAATTAACTTTTTCCAAACATAATCCCGAGTGAAATGGCACAGGGCTCCTAATCCCCAACCATTAATTATTGGTATATCGGCAATGAAGAGGTTCAAATTATCAGACTGGCTGAACTTGACCACAAAAAAGGGCAATGATTGATCACCCTGGTCACCGCAACCCTCGTCTGGCCAGTGAGGTCACAGAGCAACAAAGGAAAAACCATGGCATAAAATTCAATATTGATGGAGCAGTGGCACCTGTACCAGTATGGTGTATTCTGCTTGCAGCGCGCATAAAATGAGTGGGAACCAACAGCACTGGTCTGCAGAAGGTCAAAATTCAGCTACATGTATAGGGAAGAATAGGACTGTACACAGTGCTGCACCAGCACTAAATTGAACAGACATTTATGGGCATCAGTCACCAAGTACATGTTTACCTTATCTGAAGAGTAAGCTGTAATAAAGGACTGTTTTAATGTCATAAAATGAACAGTAAAACCACATGCACCTGTAAACCACTGTACATGGAACTGCCCATAACGGCAAACCTTTTCAGAAGCCTATTACGCCCCCCCCCTTAATGGTCAGGGAGGAGACGGATGACAGGACAGACGTAAATCTGCAAGGGGAACTTTCCAAACCATCTCCGCAGGCACCAGAATGAAACCACAAGATTAACACACAAAGCAACTGCTGACCACTTTTCTCCAAGTTACGGGCCCATAAATTCTTCCAAATTCCTGTGCTGGCACCAAATGCTACAAAGCTGACTCCCCTGATCTCTCTGCACTTTATTTGGTCACAGTTAAGACAACAAAGTCGGCCATTCATCTGTCCTAATTAAACAAACTTTATGTACTTGATTCAAAAAAAAAAATTACTATCCGTGTACGTTTTCTTGTGCTGCTTGCCAGTATCTTTCCTCACTTTGGTTTTACGACAAAAACATGTAGCAGTGCTAGCACAAAAGTGGCAGACTTGTTTATCGTTGTAAACAATTATGTTTGTAAATGTTATCATTGATCTTTTTAAAAAAGAACTACCGTGTCAAACAAACAAAAGATTTATGACAGAGTTTAAGAATTTCAAAAGTGTGAAGGTCCTTGAACTAAATCATTAGTGAAAGTAAACACAATTCACAGAAATCTGGGAACCTCCTAATAACAGGTGCTTGAAATTTCAGTTCGAATTAAGTTTTCCCATTTATGCAATTTGATTTACTTACTTTTCATCATTGTAGCACTGTTTTAACCTGCCCAAGTATAAATAGCAGTGTTTCCTAAATGTAGCTGGCAGATATTTTATTTCTGGTAAATTTTTCTTCCTTTTTATTCAGAGAACTTCAGTACGAATCAGACAGAAAAGTGCGTGCATTATTAGTGTTATGCAGAGGGAAATGGCACAAGTTGACTTTTAATTTGAATCCTCTGCGGCCCAAAATCAAATATACAGAGTACAATCTGGTTATTGTGAATATGAGTGTCTACATGTACAAAAGTCAGTCATGACAGCCAGCTAGAACCAAAGTCAGTTCACAACATCAATTCTTACTATTCAACAGAACAGTGATTACACATATGAAAAGGCTCAAAACTTACCGAATAAGAAATGAAACCAGCCGAAACTCAAAGCAATGTCACAGTATCTTGGTTCCTTTCAATCTGGAAAGAAAAAAAAATCCAGAAAATTCAATTATGTTGACTCTGAGGCAACCTGCCACCATCGATCACATGAAGATTTTGACATGTGACAAACAGCAAAGTCTACCCGACCGGGCATAAATCATTCTCACCTGTGTACTGACCTAGGCACTTCATGGTCGTAGGACCCCACTGATACACGAACTACATGTAAAGTACCTCTCCTCTGAATATTCCTCTTCCCATAATTTTTTTCTTCTGACTTTTCTTCTGACTGTCAAATCACGGTTTTGCCCTGAGGCAGAACTCCTGTGTCATGTTTGCAAGCTCAACCTGGTTTCTAGATGATCTCAGCTCCAGTTGTAAACAAGCTTTCTTTTCCAATATTGATGACAGGAACACTACATAGTGACTGAAACTTGAAACCCGAAATTTAAGCGGAATGATGTACTAAAGCATGTTGATCTTTTGGAATCCTGGAATTTTACTGGCAAAACATTGCTTATAATGAGCAAGTAGCTCACATTTCACTTTCCAAATAATATCAATCTCAGTCAAAACGAAGACAAACTGTGAAAACGATTAAATTGCATGTCAATGGCACACATGTACATGTACATACAACGGCCACACTGAGTGCTTAAACACCTGCCAGTGAATTCACCTCAAGAGCTTAGTGAACATTCTGCCAGTGATTTTCAAATTAAACTCACTGCAATGAAGCAATTTACCACTAATCCGCTGAGTAGGGCTAATGACAGAATGCATCCAGATCACACAAAGTTGACTCCCTTTCCAAACAGGAACACACCTCCACTTCCCATCATCAGTGTGCAGTTATTTTCATGAAGACTCAAAGCAACCAATGACTCACCGATACCTCACTGATACCAGTAGCTGTCCACCAACACTTACCAGTACAATGCACCTGTACATGTACACATAAGCCCTCTTACAACTGAATGAACATCCCAGGCAGACCAGGCTGAGGAAAGGCAAACTTGCACGCAGGTACATGTACTGTACAACAGAATGTTGTTTACACCAGACCAGCAGTGCCTAAGAGCACTGCGCATTACAGGGGTACCAGATTCACAATTGTAACAGCACTCTTGGGAGTATTTTTGTCGTCCATCACTGACTCAGCCAGGCAGTCTATTGTGCTCGGCATCTATTATGCATAAGATGCTTAAACGCATAACATAATAGAGTGCCATACAGAAGGTTTAGAAGCCGATTTGTGTGGGCTGGAAAAGAGTGAATGGCGGTTTGGGGGTTTTTTTTCTACCTGATTGATCCAAGAACCAGACATGTCATGATGGATGATGTTACTAATCATCCTGGGCTTTTGTTGGTAATGGCCTGAACTTTTGCCAAGTGGCAGTTCCTTAGGTGTTAAGAATTTTAGTCTTTTGCATTGGCTTCCTTAGCATGAAAAACAGATACAAAGGCTCCTGCTTTTGAATGTATGCATTATATAATCAAGACACAATGCAAAACTACATGTAGAGTTTGAACTGGATCTGGATCAAAACAAGCTTTCCACTCCGCTGCGCATAAAAACCTTTACCGACTTGCAGTGATGACTATGCTGTTTCACCGAACATCTCTTGACCTCTGCTCATACAAACGGCCTTCCTGTTGCCAAAAGACTAGACAAAGTGGCCTGCCGGGCTTTTGTCCAGCAGGGAATTTCAGCTTTGGGCCTCAAAAAAACTCTTCACACGTTCTTGCTAAACCCTCTTCTGGTGGCGACACCCCAAAAAGAGTCTAGCCAAAACTGGCAGACGGTGGCTTTAAAAGCTGGCAAACACCAGGCAGCAATTGAGTCAAAAGTGACACAGTAACACCACAACATGCTTGGCGCTGACCCCAGAGTAACCCTGGAGTATTACAAAAGAAAAAATCTCACTAAAAAAACTATGACTTCTCCTAAAAGATGATCCTTGTGCATGCACTTATTGGTCCTCAGGACAATTCAGAGAACAGATTTGTGGTTGGCCAAAAAATTTGACAAAACTACACCATATTTTACCCACCACAAAGATAAAGGAACTACAAGTATCTAAAGCCTAAAGGACCTTTGATTAGGATTTAAGTTACCAGTTGCTTCATGAATGATACTGTCACGTTAAGGAGCATGACGATTTCACTCAACATCTGAAGCGAAGAAAAAAACTACAACTTTACAAGAGAGCACTGGAGAGTAGAGTTACCGTGCCCCCCCTTAACCATAAACTCCATTCCAACAGCGTACTGCCAATTGCTTTTCAAGCCAAAGTTGAACTGATTTGTGGATTATTTCTGTCGCCAACTTCAAACGTGGGCAGAGTCAATATTTGACGTTGACCTGCCCTGAACCCCCTTTTGAGCTTGACCGGCTAGTCGCCGCTTTTTGTCTTCCCCAAATGAGAGTTCCTGACGACAAAGGGATCCGAGGTTGAGGCAAAACGTGCCGAGTGGAACTCCAGGAGACAAAAGGGGAATCTTACTGAAAGGGGCTTTTAGGGTAACAGGGTGGACGGACAGACTGTGGTTGTTGGCAGGGGCATCCTATCGACCAGAGAGACATTCTTTAGAAGTGAGTTGTCAAGGCTCTCGGTGTGTGCTGGCGGTGATTTGCTGAACTTCCTACAACTGTATAACAAAGTTTTTTTTGTAATATTATGAGCAGCATCATAGGGGTAATTTGTGTCAATGAACTACATGTAGGTAGCAAATTCTGCACCTGTGACCTTAAGTTCAATGGGTGCACCTGTGACCTTAAGTTCAATGGGTGCACATGTATACATGTACATGTTTGTACAATGTTCAGGACGTCATATTCCTGAACAAATTTCCAGATAGGAACACATGCATATTTATTGGTACATGTATGTCTGACAGGCCTACCGGTACATGTGCCTACATGTAGGGGCCTATAATAAATTTGTACGGTGTTAAATGTACCAGTATGGTAAACATGCACTGCACTTACTCGACTATGCCGCTCTCTGACTCTTGTTGGACATGATGTATTACACATGTGTCCAAAACACATGTCCAACATCATGGCAGTCAATAACATTAGGAAGTAATCTGTAAGCACAGGTACGGTACATCAAACAGTGCATGTACTGTACATGATGGAAACAGCCCTTTTTGAGTAGACGGGACACATGACCATGTAACAGAATCAACGAGTGCCCTTACAAGATCAAATTCTCCCATGTACATGTACGGGATCATTGAACAATGAAAAGACAAAAGCTTTACTGAAGCAGCCCGTACCTACATGTACAGACAGCTTGAGTATCAAATGCATGTACTAGGGGAATAAGGGTTCAACCGTGGTTCAGCCAGTCAAAACTGATGAGGTTAATTCAATTCTAATTTCTCACAAGTGAAAGAAAAGTCCCCGATGTTTGGAGTCATCACCAGCCGAAGGCACCCGGACCAGATTTATGGCAGACAAGGACTGCAGGAGCCACTGAGAACTCCATCAGGGACAAGTACGAATTGAGGTCAGCAACTGGGGTCACCTGCCCAGCAGTGCAGTCTGGCTGCAGGAATTTGCTTACAATAGGGGGTCAGCCATTCTACAAATCATGCCAGGTACATGTACATGCAGGGTAGGGGAGGGCGATATGGGGAGGGGGAAGGGAGACTGCCAGTACATGTGGGGGGGGCATTGTGACACAACAGAATGGATTTAAGTGAATAGCGGTCCTGCACTGCACTGGGTAACAGTAACACCCAACAGCACCTGATGCTTAGCAAATTAAATTGGTTATGGGAAAATGCATCTGTGTATTTAAACATCTGGGTCGATATTCACGTCAGCTGTCATGTACAGTATGTTTGATTACAGAGATCACCTTCACATGATTACTATGGCACCTGTATACATGAAGACATTTCTCTCAACAGCTTAATGACTTTTAAGTCTCAATTACACCTACAGTAACAAACAGTGACCTTGGTTTGAAGGTCCTGTGACTCTGAAATCAGCAAGCAGATGCAAAGATATAGGCCTAGGGGCTTACATGTAGGCAGCATTTTGAATACTATGTGTCCAAATTTGCCTCAGGATTGACAACGCTTAAACTTGCTAGAGTTCTGTGCTTTTGTACAAATGTACATGTACTATTTGAGGCGACTAGTAAATGTACTTGTAGCCCTCAGAAGCATCAACACCACTCTGGCTATTGGCTAAAGTGTACATGTACGTGTATTCATGAACATAAGTACCAATTTCCATCAGATGGTAATATTCTTCAATTCAATGTTCATGCGTAATAATGACTAAACTTCATGCACGGTGTGTTTCTCCCGTTTAGCCCAAGGCAATTGACAGCTCTTTCACAATTGTGGACAAAACAGCAATTACATGATGCACCTGCAACGTGTCATTGCTGGCCACAATCCAATTAAAAGGATAGACAAAGTCCTCGGCATAAGTCATCAACCTGACAATAAAGCTAAGCATCTATAATCAAGGCCATACGCACTGTGCAAATACAGTAAATGAGCAGTCTCAACACTGCATTTAGATCTTATTGAAAAAACCGCAGTTGATGGACAGGTTTTTTTCCTTTTTCAAAAACATATTCTTCACCGGGCACTGACCCAAATGAATACAAAAGGGAGGAGTGTTCTGCGGTTCCAAGTTCAACTACACGTATATGTACAATATTTTTCAACGGTCAAATATTTCTGAAGGCAAGTTGTTTACTTTGACAAACACTCTGTCACTGGCTGCAAAACGTCTACACTTTTTTCTCAGTAAACCAAATAATCAAACTCTACATTTCACTGTGAATATTCTGGTTATAAACACAGACATTACAATAACATTACGGCCAGGAATACAGTTACGAGTACGTAGGATTATAATAATGAACAGCCCCGACAGAACGCCATTCCATAGGTGCTCATTTACAATATCCAGGGTATTGCTGACGTAGTCCTCAACATGAATCATTTCCCACAGTATTCTGTGGTTAACATGGTTTAAAATTTACTTTGGAATGCCGAATGACATTCCAGAGAGAGAGAGCCTTGTTTTGAAGTCTGACTTAACACTAGAACAAAAGTTGCCCACGTGTACTAATGACTACAATGACCTAAGTACATGTACGTGTATTTTTGTCCGTTTCAGTGAAATAAAAATCTGGTTTTCTACGTTTACAAGAAGAAAACAGAAAACATTTTCATTTTTTCAACACTAGACTCACTGTAATTATAAATGTACCATTATTCCTATCCCTTCTCCCAGTTTTGGGATGGGGGGGGGCCTTTTTAAACCTTTTTCATGCAGGTGTCAGGCAGTGATGCTAAGGGTGATGGTGTGACCCCTTCCTCCCCAAATCACCATCCAAACTGATATCTGTTGTCATAGATACATGTCCGGTAATTGCTCAAAGATTGTCACCGTTTACTATTTCCCTAATGTATCCTTTCTGGAATTTCAAAGAAATTTACACGATATTGTAACCTCCCACCTCAACTGTTGTAAATCTTAACCTGCTCTCTGCCTGTCAAACCCTAAACCTGATCTACCCATTTAACATACCAAAGTGAAAGCCAAGACTCACGTTAATAAAACTGGGACAACTACAGCCTTTTTTCTGCACCTACTGGTATGGTGCGGTAGGGAATCATAACCTTGGCTTTATTCCAGAATGGGAAGTGATTGAGTTTCAACAAGGTGCTGACTTCCGGCAGCCTGAGTGCTGAAGTTGACAGAGCCAAACCAAATGCTTCAGTTTTTGCTTTTGTTCTTTTTATGGGGGCTTTTACCCAATTTTGCAAAAAAAGGCATTACTTCTGTTTGTTTTGGGGTTTTTTTTCTGCAATTTTGCGAAAAAGCCATTACTTCTCTTCTTTTCTGTTTTGGCTTTTTTGCAATTTTCCAAAAAAGGCATTTCTTCTGTTTTTTTTCTTCATCTTCTGCACAAAACCTATTCACTTTGTGCACGTTTTTTTTTACACAACTTTACTTTGGCAATTTTTGAATCTTCATCAAACTTGCACCAATGGCGAACCGTTATGCATAGATGGTCTTCAAAACATGACGTCATCAAACGATTTATTATTCATTTTTCAATATTTATTTCAGCCCATTGACTTTGTACACGTTTTCAAGTCAACATTTTGGTTGTTCAGCAATATTCAAATGTCATCAAAGTTACAGCTAGGAAAAAGTTGATTCAAAGATAATATTAAAATAATTACATCATGATGATGTCATCAAGTGATTTATTATTAGATTTTGAATATTTACATGTAAATATTACGTTAATTATTTTAAAATCCATATAAAATCAACTGTGGCTTTCTGCAACATTCTGTTTGCAGCAAGTGCCAAGGTAACATTGGGTCTTCATTTTATCTTGTGTGGGTCAAATCACGTAACCCTTCCTTCCAGTCGAAACCGGAAGTGAGCTTATTGTTTAAAAGTAGTAATAGGTATCAACTTGCTTTCAACGGTGTTCATCGGTACGGTGGGGGTATACATGTAGTATTCTTCAAATCATGTACTGATGACGTCATGGAATTATCGAGCGCCCTCTGGCGAAAAATGAATTTTGAGTAGATGTCCGTGGCAAAGTTTGTCCGAATTGCCTAAAAATTGACGTGTATGATTATCTTCACTCAGTCAACACATGTGTGAAATTTGAGGCCGATGACTTCATCAGATTGGAAGTTATGATAAAAAGTTCTTTTCTTTTTCAGTAGTCGGTAAAAAATCAACCATAACAGATTTAAGCGTGAATTGTTCATTATATGATTGCTAATCATTGAAGTCAACTGCATGAAGTGCATAAATGGTGTCCTTTGCACAGATGAAGCGCTGACGACGAAAACCCCCTTACAATATTTATGAACTCTAAAATCCCTTTCGTGTACTCTGCATTGGCCGCTGTTTGCATGGACGTGCAATATCTGCCTGTAACGTGTAGCAGGCAGCGCACAGTGCATAGGGCATTTTACTAAGGACCTGACAAAAAGCCGAGCACATGGTGCAGAGAGCAGATCACATCGTATGGAATGCCAAAAGGGACAAATGTTTAAAATCTGTAATCTGTGCTTTTTTCGCGATAACAATCATGTTTTGTATGGTATTTTGTATTGTACATGTCTGATTGGGCTCAAACCTTGCAGATAGTTAGGAAGGGAAGGTTTATAAATGTAGACTGATCTCAGGTGATGACAATATCATCAGCAAACGAGTCACGTGACCTTAAACGTGCACTGTTTAAAGCCCTATATCTCCTAGAGTACACATCCCATCGATTTGAAACTTTGCAGATATCAAGGAAAGGAAGTACATGTATTCCAGACAAAAATTTATGTGATGATGTGATGATGACATTAAGTGAGGGGCCAAATTACATTTTATTTAAATCAAGTTATTTCCTGTAGTGCATGCCTGATTGGGTTGAAACCTTGGACCCAAATGGTCATCATAAATAATTATCAGGTTTGTGCAGTAGACTGGTTGTTCAAATTAACAAAGGAATGCAAAAAAAGCCCTCTGTTCTGTTGGCCAACAGACAGATGAGCTCTAGGCAAACAGACAGATAAGCTCTAGTTTTTTTCTACTATCACTAGGCCCAATGGGTTCTGCATGAGGTCTCCAAGCATAGACATGGGGGGTGGCTTGTCTTCCCCTCCAAAAAATTAAAACATAAAAAACAAGATGAACACAAAAAGGACAGAAAGAGATGGATATCATCAGTTTGCAAAGATAATACCTCGAACTGAGCCCCTTCCACTGTTAAGAACTTCATGGCTTATCAGTTTGCGGCTGATGAAAGCTTCCACACCCTACCCCCTCCCTGGAACAATCATGGAAACGCCTATACTCCCATACTAGGTCTAGGCCAAATGTCATGGAGACAAGCTGCAGACACTGAGTATAAGATAAGCCATGCAGTACTCCTAACAATCTTGACTCTTCCAATTTTAGAGTCATTCACATAAATCCACTTGGAGTTGGCGGCCGTAGTACATGAACATGTAATGAACTGCTCACCAACAGGGGCTCATCAATTTATGTAGCTCACCCCCTGGCCACAATTGTAAACATTTTACCGATTGATAATGACACAAAAGGAATTCAGCGCCTCAAATTATCCACTTCCCACCTAGCAACACCTCGCCATTTGCCGCCAATGCGTCAGTCAGTCAAGGGGGGGGGGACAAATCTCCCAGGCCAGACCCAGCAAATTGACCAGGCAAACATCCACACAGCAATTTATGGGCCAGTTGCAAATGGACCCCTTCTCTCATTTCTGGTAAGCAACTGTGATGGAAGCCACATGTTAATCACTCTGTAATTGAACTCCCCTTTTCACCGCTCTGATTTACGATTCCCCACGCCAAACAGCAGCAAGAAATCCATATCTACATGTATTATTATTTTCTCCTCACGTTTCCAGGCAGCCCACATTTTAGGGGGAGATTTGTGCCCACTAGCCCCGGCCTGAAGACTGGCAAATTCCAGAGGAAGATCAGGTTCTGGAGGCGGGCCGATACTCTGGTTTACGATTTATGCCAGAGCCGTCCTCATTCCCACCTGACACAATATGTCAAAGTCGCTTGGTACATGTATCTCCCTGTCAACTCAAAACTGAAGATAGGTTCATACATCACACAGATTGGGCCCAGTAATGCATTCATTCATCATGGAAAATTATGGCGGCAGTGGCCGACTGCATCACTCTCACTAAATTATCACATACCGACACTCCTGAAGAATTTTTATTTGTTTTTCACGCCAGGAAACGGGCTTAGACGCTACTTTTCAGGCCTGTACATGTACTGTACAGTTATTCTATAGAAGTTTTCGTTCCTACATTTTTCCCCGGGTTTTTCTTACCACCGTGATTCATATGACCTGCATCAGTTATGCTCTTAGGAATGTGCAGTAAAAGCATAACAAGGATGTATCCATAGTGTGCAAAGGGGGGATCCGTCGGAGTAAACACAGAACTCGTCAAAAGAAAGATAGACGCTATTGCCACATGTACATGTGCTGTAGGACTATGTTTCGCAATGCCACGAATTGGGTTAAAATGCAAGCAGCGACCAATCAGACAAAATGTCGATTGTACAAGAGCCCGGAGCAAGATCAAGATGTGGATTCAGTAAGAGGGCGGGGGGATTCACAATGACTTGCAGCACCCAGGGGTTGCCACGGAGAGGCTTTTTATAAACTTACATCTGTCAACAGCACAGCCTCCTTGGCAAGAGTGTAAGTCAGTACACAACTTGGAGGAATTCTGCAGAGATTGGGATATATTCCAAACTATAGAAAGGGAAAGGATCAATTAATCAAAACTGCCTCTCGAAGTACATGTACTCTTTTCAAATCTTCTTCCCTGAAAAATAAACATCAGAAATACTTAAAGTTCTCCGCGTTCTGGTACATCTGTCAAACAGAATTTGTCGACCATTTCCCAAAATGCACTGCGAAAAACAGCCTTTCTACGAGCATGACCTCCATTTGTGGCATTCTGAATCAGAACAAAGACGAAAAAAATTTACAGAGTGGAGTAAAATTCCCGGCGGAGATGGTGGATTGGTTTTTCCTCCCATGATTCCAGCCGAGGACATCTTTGATTGGATTCCAACTGCACTGTGTGCATGTGTAGGCCCTACTCTTGGATGAGCCACCAACAGTGTACGTGTGATATTTAGTCGTCTTCTGGGCAGTCCCATTTTCCAGACTGCGCACTAGTAGTAGCCACCACCAAGAAGCCACTTAGTCAATTGGACGGGCAAGACCTAATCCTGCAGACCTGCAACCAGGCAACCCGGGGGTTTGTCGATGAGCTTTCAACTCAATATTGAGGGAGGCCATGTTATTAATACCATTCAGTCATGCAATTAACCGCTGCATCTGAGGTAAGGACTCAATCTGAGGAGGGGACTTGGCCCTGGGAAGGCAGCATTAAAGGATGAGTGTGTCGAAAAGAATGCTGGCCAAGGCATGTCTGTGGTGCCGTCAAATTAAAAAGTACATGAATAAATTTGCACATTGTATTCATTACAGTACAGGCTTTATGTGCCTTATGGAGTCGTGAACTTGTAGTCATGTATTTCTCACTTTGGTATCACCACAGTTGGCATACACAAGTGGATTTACAATACGCATGTACACTGTACATGTACTTATAATCACTGACGATTGCAAAAGTTAGGGTGTTTATTTAGGGCCTTTCCACACAGAGATGAAATTCTCACGAAATTCTGTGGCTGACTTCCCATTAAAAGGCATCACTCAACACCTCTTAGATTTTGCTGTTTTGAATTACAGTACAAAGAATGGCACCCCTCATGTAGACTTTTTTCCTTCTTTTTTTAAATTTAGAACAACATTCCCTTTCGAAACTGCTAACTAAACACTTGGCCCAAGGTTAACCCCTGAGAGACCTGCCCCATACAGTCTGTCACCATGGTAACACACTGGCAAAATATGGGCGCCAACAGGTGGGGATTCTTGTGGGCCCCATTCATCATTCATAAATGAGTTATTCGGTGGAAAGTTTCATTTTTATACGGGTGGAACTGGCAGGGGGGTCAATTTTTGCCTCAGAACATGATGCCATTAAGAGTAAAAAATTAAAGACAGGGCCATAAAGTGGAGCCACAATTACTCACCCAAGTAGCCAATTCCAGGAAAAGAGGCAAAATTCTTGATTGCCAGCACAACACGGTGCAACATCACAAATCAACCCTAGAAATATGAAACTTTTTTGCATGGCGTGCCAAGCTGGGTTTCATTACCTAAATAAGATACATGTAATAAAGAAGATTATAAAGTCCAAGCCAATGCGATCAAAAGTTTCCTGAAGTACCAGTATGTGTACACGTGCTGGTACCCGGTATGATTTTTAACTACCACATAGAAACAACACACAACTCCCTTTGATTGATAAATCTTACAGTGCATGTAGGCATTTAGTGGAAGAACAGGTACATACATGTACATGTGCATACTGGTAGAATTATGTACCGGTAGGTGATCAATTATTCAAAACATGCCAGGTAATCAGTTTTCAACAGTGATGCCACCCAAAAAAAATTTCAGATCTACCAGATTCACATCTGCATACACAGCTGCTCTTGTTTTTATTTCTATTTCTGAGCGTGGTGGTAATGATCTTAAAATGAAAAATCCAATTCCATTCCGTTCTAATAGGTCGCCTGGTCTCAATGCTCAGGATCATCGAAGGTGGCAATGTTTATAATTGTGTGCGCTATCCCTCTGTAACGTAAACACCTGCTCCCTGGTTGACACAAGGGATCCTAGCAATGGCTGGCCTCTGGGCCTAATGGATAGAAGTGGGGCGAAGCTATGGGTAAAGTGGCTGTTGCTTAAATATCAAATCCCTGTAATTTTTTTCCCTGTCTGTCCAGAGAAAGCTGCAGATACATGTAGCGCCATTTGATAAGTACCGTCGGCGTCAGGGCAGGAAGTACCGTACATGACTTCATGCCGTGATGCTGTACCACCATCAATATGATGTACTTTTCATGTACTGTAGGGTATGCATCCATGTTATTATTCAAGTCGTCTATGTACATATATGTCTCATGGACATGTATTCCTGTAATTTCTCACTAAATCTATGCAATCATGGTTTTATCAATGCCTAGCCCATGGGCACGGGAGGGCAGCAAAAACAAAAGAAAAAAAGGGGAAAAAAAAAACATATGATATGGAAAAAAAGAGAAACAAAGGAGGATGAAAATCACCAGTTAGGCTTAAAAAAAACCTCTACCACGTAAATATGGTACATCATTTCCTGGGTGTTTCACGCCCTTCCAAAATGCCTCTCCTCCTCTTCCTGCCCCCTCCCCCAAAAGAAACAATCCCAGGGATGTCTGGACATCTTCTGAATACCCTTTTGGCCAATGGACACCTTGTTTTCTTACCCAACTACAAAGAGTACAACCTCAGTAACTTGGACACCCTGCTTTTCGCTGAACAACTTGGTCACCTGACTCATCTCATTATCAAATGTTGGCTCCAGAGTCTGTCGTTACATCATGGAGCTGTTGTCAACACAAGTGCATTGTAAATGAGCTTGTACCAGCATATACCGTTATGTACGTACTTGTACGTGTACAGTGAAGGCGCATATGTAGAACGGTACTGAGTGACTGGTGAATGTACCTACCAAGACCACAAAACTACATACATGTAGAATCAAGTAAAAGTATTTGTTTGACCTGTTGAGTTTTTTAAGTTGCAAAGCCCCTCCTCAGTCTTCAGAGACAACTAATCCACGCTCTGAGGTTTTTTGGAAGGTCCACTGTTTGTTTCAGCACAGAGACATTATCAGGGAAAGGAATGCGTCTTGACCCCAGTGGCCCAACCACAACAAATTCCTGAGATGACTTACCCACCCAGTGAATAAACCTCAAGATCAGATAATACCAGATAAATCAAAACACACTCTCCTAAAAAACTGAACTCCTGCAAAAGGAAACTGTTCTGAGAATCTGTTACATGTATGTTCCTGTCCTGTAAAGCCCTCTTCTTTCAGTTTGTGAGGCAATAGGGGACTTGTCTAATCAATTAAGTTCTCACCAGACCAAAGCTGATAAAAGGTTGATACACTGGGGATGGATACACTTCATGTGCTGCAAATCAAGAAAGTACAGGGCCTGTAAGGATATAGCCTCGGGGATAATTAAAAGCAGTCATGTGGGAAACTGATCGCTGAGTGACGGTCTTGACAGAAGGGAAACCGGCATGATGAAACAGGTGGTAGTGTTTATGAGCAAATCAGAAATTGGAAAAGCCCTGATGAACAAGATATCTGGGCAAGGCACAGGAGCAGAAGATGCACCACAGGAAAAAAAGGGGAGAAGCATATAGTTAACTTTTTCAGAAGCTGTAGCGATTATGAAGCTGGTTAAGAACCAGTAGATAAAATGGCATAGCCTGATGTCCTCTGTGAGTTGGCCTACAAGACTGTCATGGACCATAGATGAAGGCAGTCTTCATTACTCCATGCATGGACACATTTCTGATGCAAAATTACCATAGCTTCAATATTTTCAAGAGAAAAAAAGCCAGAACAGAAAAACACCTCCTGAGTGTCCAGCACATCTAACACAAATAAAAATCACTCAAAACAACCTCTTCTCATTTTGCCCCTGGAGCTAAGCGTTTGCTGAACTTGCCTTTCACTCATTCAAGCTTTCAACATTTTTCAAGATGATTTTAAAATGTTCTGAGGCAAAGTTCTGCCTCCACAACGAAGTCCAATTTCCTTGTTCAACAGTATTAACGAGAAATTCTTTAGAATGGCAAATCAATTTACATCACAAACTTAACATCATCATCAATGTTTCCCTCACATCACGGTGCGTGTACAGAGGGTATGTAAAAATTCAAAACTGGCTGCATGGATACATTTGTATATACATATACACACTAAGACTTTGGTCATAAACGAGTGACTGTATTCAGGTGGTAGTGAAGACTGCCATGGGTGTTCTCATTTCTTATCCCTCCATTTTACCACTTTTCAAAACAAAACTAGCTGTGAATCCTCTTCAGGCACTTATTTGCAGAACTGTAAGGATTGAAGTATCAACAACTGTCGGTCAAAAATTCGTGTTTTCATTTTTTTTTTATTTTTTGTAGGCTTAGCTTCTGAAGTGACATGACAAAGCCGTCCAAGGTGTTACTGGCCTACACGTACATGTACGCATGACATGTAAAATGGTGAAAAAATCTCTCTGTCATCTCTGTTACAAACCGGTAAGGCGCAACCAGTCCTTATCCCATTGATTGGGCTGAGGTCACACGAACAAATCTCCCATGGTTAGCCCTCGATAGTATCGAGAAAAAACCTTACCTTTCTTCTCGTCTTGTAGAGAAATCCCCCTTCTCTTCTACCGCGTGAAGTTATGGACTGATTGCCAGAGTGCGATTGCGACTGCAAACGTTACGTTCGTACTCGACTCAACTCTACGATTCCGTACTGCACAAGGGCCGAAAACAGACGACTGTTTCGTGCATCGAATTGTCCTGAGCGTGTTTTTCCGCGCCGAAGTTTTTAAGCGTTTGAACAGAACGTAAAGATCTCGGAGTAATTGCAGAGTTGCAGGGATCTCACATCCCTTTTTGTAACCGACATTTGAATGATTTTTTTCATAGAGCGATGCATCTTTTTTACTAGACTTTTGAGAGGCGTCTGCTAGCCACCACCCTCCTTCAAATGCATACGTTGAGAACGTTGCAGTAGATGTACTAAAAACCAGAAGCAGAAGAGGCAAAACACAAAAAAGTCGTATAAAGACTACAGCTGCCATACAGTGGTGAGTGAAAACGCTTTGCAAAATGCTCCTTGTCTACTGCAAAGAAAGACAGACGATCAATTTCTTTCAAGCAAAAAAGGCTTACCAATTTATCACGTCTGTGTAAAAGGCCATACTCACATTATCGTAAACAAAGGAGTAAATATGAAGAAAAACAGACCACAGAAATGTGAGGGCGCTAAAGGAGTTTGTTTGTAGGCTGAAAAATTGGCACACCTAGTAAATTGAGGGCAGCATTTATCTGACACGGCTTCCCATTTACCCAAGTGTAATCTGCGGCACTGTAGTCTTCACGAGTATGAAATTTCGATAAATATGATATTAAAAAAAATGCAAGCCCACTTTAAACTGATTACTTCGCTTGCTGCTGTCTAAGATTTATCACCCAGGATATTTTTTTCATCATTTTGTTGGGTATCAGCGACATCATCCTGTCACACGACGTCAAGTAAGCAGCCCTTAAAAGCCGGCGTTACTGCAACACGTGTTATGTGCAATTTTGACATCGCGACGAAAATTCGGACTCATTGGATCCACAATATTCAATTTTTTTCATAAAATAAAAGCCACTAAAAGCCTTCTAAATCATCGCAGCGTTACATGACATTGAGGAAAGTGTTGTATAGGGCCTATTTACAGACATGCACAGTGTTTTACACTGGGCGTGAAGCTCGTGAGCCTATTTTTTAGTGGGAGTTTTGCTTCGCCGAGTGTCACTTTAACTTTGGTGGACTGAGCAGGGCGTGGGGACAGCAACGGGGGACGTACACGTCTCTTGGGAGATTTTGGGGCTTTCTATTTCCCTTTCCTCCCAAAAGCATGTAAAAATCCCCCACCTTAATTATTTTACCCTCGTCCCTCAGAAAGTCCATAAATGGTTACACAAAGAAATTACCATTTTTTTCTTGGATCCCCCAATGACCCCGAAAAATTGGTTCTGTGTCCACCCTTGGGGCTACCCTATACATTTCTCTATCGGGCAAAAACAAAATCCCATGGATACAGCTCCTTGTATATATGTAAAGTGCGGTTAAAAAAAATGTGCGATGCAATGTGCCATAGATATTGCTTCAGTATCTCCCTCCCGCCTTCCCGCCGCCGGCCAGGCTCTGCCTTTGAAACTGCAGCGAATCTAGACATGATTTCCAGGGCTGTAGTATGGAAGGCCTAGAAAAGATGGGAAATATCACGCTTCTTAGCTGCGTCTTCAAATTAGTAGTCCACGTCTAGGCACAAAAAGACAAAGAGAAAGACCGAATGCATTCAGGGTGGTATTCTAGTTTGGACCCCTACATGTATACTAGAGCATAGGGGAGTCAGGTTTGGTGTAGCTTGTGTTCTTTCCTCGCCTTTCACCTCTGCGGTCCGAGTCGATTCCCGGCTCGTTCCACGTGTGGATTAGGTTTTCAGTCCTTACCTGATTTTTGCGGGTTTTACCCCGAATATTCCTCTGGGATTTTCCTCCCACCTCTGAAACTGTAACTGCTTCTCATTTCAATGTGCCCAAGTCTTCAAGAAAATATCATGAAGTTGGCGCATCTCTTGAAAGAAGAGGAAAAGACATCGCCATTCAAAGGGGCATACTCTCGATTATCGATAATAAGGCCCAGAAAAGTCTTCGGTTTCTGGTCATCACGCACGTCGCGGTAGATCTGCGCGTCGGCAAGAAATTTTTTATTATTTTTTGCATAAAAACGATTTCCAAAGGCCGCCAAATTTACTTGTTTGTGTAATTTTAACGTGTTTTTGATGGGTGGGATGAGTAATATGTACGGTAAAGGAATCCCCCAATCACATTTCAGTCGGGCACTCTCATCAGATGACGTAATTTGTGTATCTTTACACGAAGGCCGTGTCCGAATCAGTTGGCTGCGGCTTGATATCATGCATGGTTCTGTTGGAACAGGCCGTGGATGCTGCCAAATACTTGGTTTAATTTCCGGCCGTCGGACCCGGGCCACGTACGTCTGTGAACCAAACAAACGAAGTGGTTTTACGTCCTGCGCAAGTATACAAATTGAAAACGCTTTTGAGCAACAAACCGTGAGGGGCCAGTCTATTTCAGTGTCGGCGAGGCAGTGGCGGCACATACACATGCAGTGCATGCAGTGGCGATGGACATGGTTGTGCTACTGTATTTTAACAAGCTCAATCTTGCTAAGTACAGAGGTTTCTTTTTTTAGTGAGATGAATGAAACCATTGCCTCTCGTCATATTTTATGGTCTTCTTATTAATTCAAAGATGTTAATTCACACTTCTCATAGTAACAAGGCCATGCGCTCTAAAGTAGGCCTATATGCGCATGTACATTACTTCTAAAGGAAAAAAGAGGGAAAAAACCGCGTCACCGCACCCCTTTTAGACCAAGCCCATGGCCAGAAACCGGAGTCTTCTTTTGGGGGGGGGTTGCCTAAGACGGGCAAATTCGATATCCAGAATAGTCCTCTGCACTGTAAAAAGGTTGGTCAATATTTGGTTGATATTTTGTCCAATGTTGGTAAAAATATCAACTTAGCAACCTTTGGGCAAATTCTTCCCAATATTTGGTCAATGCTTGACCAACAGTGACGAAAAATTGACCAACAATGTGGTAGCTTTAACCAAGGTTGGACAAATAAGAAATGCCTAACACTGTTTTGACCAACGTTTTTTACAGTGTGGGGTTCCCCCCCCCTTCAAGACCGTAAATGCCTCTCCTTGTCTCCTCTTCATGGGTTTCTTCCGGCTTGCGAGCTCCAGGAATCCTTGGTGGCATCACCAGAAATAATAATTGATTAACAATAACACCAAGTTGGGCCCGAGATATACTCAGTAAAATTAAAATCTCAATTTGTTTGCCGCTCAACCTTTTCGGATTTTGAGGTTCGTGCGTACTTAATTGATCACCATCATTAATTTTAGCCGAAGGGTTTCGTAAAATTGTTTTAATTATATAATATTATTCAAACACTGCATGGGAAATACTGGATGTTTTCACGCAGTAAACAGTGACTTCATGCACTCGCACTGAACTGATAACCACATGCATGCACCTCCGCCACACACAAAGTCTGCACCAACGTTCTTTCGTTGTCAACCGTCAGGCCTATATAAGATGAATGCCTGATAACCGACATGTGGATTGGTTTGCGTAGGAATGACTGAGTGCATGTGATGGCCACGCGCCTGTCATGTGAAAATAGAAGTACTGGTCATGGTGCGCTTGAAACCGAGCCTTCGACCTACCTACCTCTGCCCGAGTTCAAGTTGCCAGCCTGTACAAATAACAAGGCGCCGCGTACAGTACATGTACACAGGGAAGTGTAAGCGCCAACACGTCTGCCATAGAGGGTTGGGGAAAGGATAAAAAACACCCTAATAAACCACTGTCTTGATGTTTTTCCCCTGGGTTGGAGTCAAAGGCTGCTCTCTGGCTTCAAGAAAAATAAAGAGGATGGCTTTTGCCTTAGACTAGGGAAATGGAGGAAGATTGGGCATGGGGTCGGGGTGGGATACAATATAGGATGGGCGGGTCACATGGGGGATTGGGAGGGATCCGCACGGTCGACATGCATACGGTTATAAACTACTCTGCGCCGCGGATTTCATTTCGAAGGGAAACAGCCCCGGAGACTCAACGCACATGTGCATGTAGGCCTACATGTACGTAGACTACCAATGGAGCCGACGAAGAAAATTATTCTTGAGAGACACGAGTGTAAACGAGTACCGTAGTAATGTGACAAGGCCGACGGCGTGTAGGCCGGTGAATTATTAGATGCTTGGAGTCGTCGAGGAAAATGCTCCGGCATTTTGTATATTAACTATAATCCGACAGGGCAACGAAAGCAATACAATAAAATTGTGCGTATTTAAGAGTTGTGAAACGCGTGTGTTGATACAGGTTCTGAAGCTCAATGAGATCAGATATGAAATTATGTAAGATACAGTAACGTCATCGCACAGATTAAACAGACTTGTTTACGTGAAGGTGATTGTCGTATATCGACTAGTTTTTGATTCAAAAGTCCGGTCCAATAAATGGAGTCTGTTAATAATTACACGGACATTTCTATTATGGGTGGTCGTTTTGCTGTTCAGTCATGGCATTTGCTAGATGCGACTACGTCAGCTGCTTCTCGTTACCAAAAAACCCATGGCACTCCACATATGCCATAGGTTGTGTGATTAATATACGAAGGCGGTAATTCATACGGCGTTAATTTGAGATTTTTGTTAAGGAGAGAACGGAATTATGATAATTTTGATATGAGTTGATGCTTGTACAACAGTGAAACCGTGTATTGACATGGACGTGAAAATATCTGTTCCCGAGGTCAGGGGATCTTACTAACATCCGTCATCCTGAGGAGTTCCTGACCGTTCTGAATGAACTCAGGAAGCTTTTAAATTAGTGGCCCCCACACACTCCTCTAAATCATGTTTTTAACTGAGAGACACCCTGACAGAGTTAAGTACCGTGCCTTCGTCATGCGCAGTTGTGATTGCGGATTATGCAGCCAACGGGGAGGGGACAGCACGTGTGTGCACAGATGTACGGTATAGGTTCATTTGCCTCGTACGGGGACACTTGAGGGCGCCAAAATACTCAATGCCGACGTCCTCTCTTATAGCCTCAGCACAATAATGATAGCCTGCTGTTGTGACGTTAACAACTGGTTCGCATACAAAGTGCCACACTTGTCGGTCAAAGTATAGCTGAAATACGCATTGGAGATATCATCTACAGTATTAACAATCTGATAATGCGAAGTATCTATCTTAATCGGCTCACTAGTTGCAATGCCAGAGGTCGAATATCGAAAGAGGTCATAATCCTGGACAAGATGGAACTATCTCCTTTCGTCCATATTTAGGCTGTGGTCTAACGGGATGCCGATGCGCCCCCAAGTCACTTTTCTACACACAATCCCAATGGTGCCGCGGTACCCAAAATGTCAGAGTTAACGGAGACAAGAATGTTCACCCTGTCTGAGGCTGTCGTCCGTCCGTTTTAATCAGCAAGCCCTGAATAAGTCTGTGTACATGGCGTGCCTTGTCACAGGGCTCAAGCCAAGACATTGAAATGGGAACTTAACATGCATGAGCTGAGAGGGAATTGATGATAGGCAAATGGGGCAGCATCAAAACAAAAGAAAAAAAAAGCCTCCATTATGAAAACATCGCTCCTTTAATAGGGAGATTTTGCAGATACCCTCACAAGGATTGCTCACTGGGCCATCACAGCTTATTCTGTGTTTAAAAAAAGATAACGATGGCTGGACTATGACAGTGAATGTTTTGCTATTTGTTTACTAATTCATTTCGTTATATTCTAGCCCCGGGGTCGTGGTTGCCATTACGCAACCGTCCTCGTAGTTTTTATGTCTATGATTCCAAGTCACAAACTCGTAGCCATTTGCTTCCGATCCTGAAGCACACTGCGAGCTATGGCACTTAGGTGTCCCTCGGTGACCACCACTTGATTACTGGTCAGCAACAGGTCATTCAATTTCAGTTTTGGATTTGTACCGCCGGGGGCCTTACACACGTATGAGACCCGGTACAACTCTATAACTTTCGACGCCACGAAATCAAATGAGACGAGTCGGGGTTTGACATCTAAACATGGTTTCACGATAGACCCCAGAGGCTTCAAGACTAACCAGAACTACACTGGCTGATATTTCTTCATTCTTTATTACATGTACGCTCAAATAAACCGAGGTCTCCTCACAAAAGAGACTGACCTATTAAACAGTCAATAATCCATTTAGCTCGTGAAGGCAAGACCAACGCGGAGCTGATGAAGTTGAGATCAGACGACCATCGTGCTTGTTTCATACTAAAAAGGAAACTTTGTTTTGAATTCGTTTGACCAGTAATCGATACCGAGTTCATTGTTGAGTCTACACAAAACAGGCTGCTACAAGTTTTGGCGACGAGTTTTCAGTTTTGTTTTGTTTTTTTTTTTCACAAATGCACTGAGCCTGCTATTGGGATCCGATGTCCAAGGCCGTTTTCCAATACTCAACTTCGGCTCCGTCTCAGGCTTCAACTGTTTTTTAACTAGCTGACTTTGAAGCTGTAAGCGCACTTATTAGTTTAACGGTGCCACAAAACATCAAATAAGATGCAAGAGAGCCAGAAATTACAGTACTCCAATTTGATTTAAACGCTTCAGGCCCACAATCGGGGATTGGTTTTGGGAACGAAGCCTGAGACGGAGCCCAAGTCGAGTATTGGAAAAGGGCCCAAGCAATGATGGTAGGATTTCTCCCGCAGTGTTAGCACTACGAAGAAGGTACAAGAAAATGAAGTGTCTTCCCGCATAGGATACCACACTTATGTCAAGATCACATCAATAAGAGTCAATTCCAAATCCGTGTGCCAGACAAGGTTACACATCACTAAAACCGTTGATTCGGGTAGTAACGTTTTGGGAAGAATTTGCCAAAAAGGGCATTCGGTCGATATTTTGGCAAAAGTGAGCAGTCAGTGCCTGTCTTCGTTTAACAGCACAAGACATGCACGAACCAATTATCCATTTAGCAATCTGGACTGCACAAAGAAATTAGTCCATCTCGATTTCCTCTAGAACGACTTCAAAGAGGTTTTCTTTCACATGTTATGGTGTATGCGCTTAGACGTTACCGATCGATGACAATGAGCGGGACAATGCGTCTCAGTTTGTGTTGTCTGGTCTGAATGCGAGCATCGACCGCTCAACGTCGCCGATCAAACAAAACTTGGCCTGGCTCGACCTCATCAATCGAATGACACTTTCGTTGATCGTCGTCAAATTTACCGGACGAAGGGCACCATGATCCTATTATGGTGAACCCAGTTACCAATACCAGTTACCAGAACCCAATATCTATGTGGTAAACACTGCTACTGACAGTAATGGCCGTATGGCTAACCATAATTATGTTTGCTAATCGAGGGGCCCGGATTGCAAAATGATGACACCACTCATCTTCCCACTGTACCGGTTCACGGTTCTATAATTGTACTCGAACTTTGTGGACTGCACGTCGCGCCGTCGTTTTGGCGCAGGGGTAGACTTCTGGAATCTGGGCATCAAATCCTTCTGCCCTAAACAGAGTTGGTAACCTTAAATATTAGCAGAAATCGCACATGGATTTCATCCTGTTTACGCAGCGGCGTTCCACTGTATATGCCAACCAAACGGTAGAGGCATTCTATTCTTCATTGACTTTCAAGAAATGTTCTCATAATTTGGTCGTGGCTGGACGGGAGTCCGTTCATGGTGCACCTGCTTCACTCATTAACGTCACAAGGACAGACAGAGGGGTCGGAAATGACTACGCGACAAACTTAAAATCACTTCTTACTTCTTTTAATGGCACGTCAGTCAAATTAAAAATACAGATGAGGTTTACAGTATCCATATTATCGCACGCACACTAATGACAGAACCGTTGCTGAAGGACACACAGTCCTCTAGTAGAACCCAAACCTACAAGTTAAGCGTCTCAAACCGTGATGTTAACTCCCTTTTCAGGTAATTACAACTAGTCAAGTCTGACGGAGATTTTTTTTTTCAATGTAGCGTCAGTGGTGTGGGAACCAACATTATGGATCAACAAAATAGGCCAACATTCTGTGCACTCGAACGTATGCAATGTATATTATGTGGTTGCGAAGTCTTTCATTTCAAGTGGTGGTTACGGAGTTAGACCCCACGAGGATTTTTTTGTGTCATACAACCGTGACGTGCGTGTGTTGATTCCATGCAGCATTTAACGTATTTCGGTTGCAGAAAAAATTCTAAACAAATAAAATATAGAAAAACAATCGCCGCTTTATATATAAACACAACTTATTTGCAACATTTATACAAAATCAAATAAAGCCTTTTTTTATGAAAATCAAAATATACAGAACCGCACACACATATACATTGGAAGGTTTTCGAGATAACACTCTGTGCCTATTTGTATTAAAACAAAACCAATCTGACAAAAAAAATATACATACGTACTTTTTATATCCGCATTAGGTTTGTGTATACCGTGAAACTAACATCTCCAATTTCTGTTTGTAACCTGACCAGGTTTTGCGGACCAATTCAGCTTCTAAATAATAGCCGATGACATTAATTCAAGGTGTAATACCTGGGCTGTTTTGCATATTTTTCGGAGGTCATCTAAAGTTACTTTGCAATCAAAATGGAACAATTGCCAGTTAAAATCAAGCAAATTATGATTAAAAAAAATGATCGTCTCGCCCAAGACGGCGGACGGATAATTTCAAAATACAGTGAAAGAGCTCGGACAAAATGCAATCAAAGATAACAGCAGAGATAATAACCCTCCGAATTATACGATCATAAATAAATTTGTCTCTCTGTACCTTCACAACATATAAATCCACAAATTAATTATTGTTCTTCTCACAACGAAGTATTCTTTAAAAAAGTGACTGTGAGCCATTCCACTGTTTAAATTGGACGGGCAACTTTTTAATGGCGGTTCCTTAAAATGGCCAGTTGTGCCACGCTAATCACGTGACACCAGTTTGCTTTAACTTGAGCGTCCGTTTGTATCCTCAACTCCGACACCTTTTGACGTCAAGCACTGATAGCAACCTTCGGTTGAGAGTTACCATAGAAACAAACGCTCAAAAAGAATATTAAAAGTATTCAGTATCTGATATTCGAATTTGTAATAAAGCACTCAAAACATTCCTCAAAAAATTCACATGCATAATTTACCCTTAGAAACTCCTGGTTTTCGTTGTTCTACTTCTAATACATTTTTGTATCCCGTTAACGACTGGAATGAACAAAACAGATCGCGAATACAATTGCTTCAAACTCTCCTTTAAAAAGATACATGGTACAATCCGGATTCGATTTCGATTAATTTCATACATGTGCACAGTTCCAGACCAGTGAAGATTACGTGAACTACGTGACACGAGGAGATAATTTGCGCTCGATTCGTAACGAACAGATCGCTGGAGGTAAATTCATCACACAGGCTAAGATTAGCGTTCCTATGCATCACGCCATACACAGCTTGTATGTCAAAATGGGGTTGTCTGGATTACCAGTGATTTCCAATTTATTTATGTGCCTGGTACACGTTATCTGTTTTGAATACAGGAACCAAGAGTGCGTAAAAAACTCAGTTTAACTATATTATGGAGCTTTAGGTTTAACCTATCCCAATGTTGCTCATTTCGTGTACAACGTGCCCAAGTCGGGCGCAGAGGTTCGGTGAATTATTTGCTGTGATGTGTGTACTCGCAGTTCGCCAAGCACGTTCATATACATTGTCCGTGCATGTGCATTTTTACCCAAAATAAACTCAGCACGGTGAAATTTGAGAACACCACATCCGGAGCTGCATTTGCGAGTGGTGTCACTTTTTTTCTCGAAAGGACAGTCCTAAGTCGTAATGCTCTAAAATTTTAACTCCCAACTTAATACATGTAGTTGCCAATTTTTATTCGACTCGTTCAGTCAATGAGGCCGGTTATAAATCTCAAGAAAAAAAATGTTGAAACGGGAATCTTCTTTCAAGATGCACGCACCGGTTATGTAACTCTGCGTAGCCTACAAGGGGAAGCAGATTGTCGTCACATCTACCAAGTGTTTAAAGTGCGCAACGCAATTACAGGTACAATCATTTTTCCACTCCGACCTGTGACATCTTTTAAAAGCACCATGAAGTGATCGCTCATTCTGCAGACACGGAATGGGCACAAACACGAAAGTACGGATTCTAGAGTACCGAAGTGAAACGTCACGCGCACAATTAGTGTGTAAAAGGCATTAGCGCAAAAACCAGCGCGTGAACCAACACGCGCGCGTATTCCATTCGTTTGCACTGCACTTTCTGGTTCACAGTGACGTCACACCTCGGTACTCTATTTGAACAGGGCCTGCATGTGCACTCACTAACTTCGACATGATACTGCGTTTGTACGCACTCAAACTTTTCAACAAAAAATAATCTTTATGTACACATGATAGGTATAGATGTATTTGATTTTTGGACATTACATTTGTTTGCATAAAAAACCCACATTATGTTTCGTTAATGGAAGACTCGTCCTTCAGAAGATTGGCTTCGTGCATCATTTCCACGATCTGGTCGCCAGCTTCGTAGAGCTCGGTGGGCAAGGACTTGCGGAACGCCCGTCGCGTCTCCTTCAAACTCTCGCCGTCGTTTCTGTCCAGGCGCATCATGACCTCCAGCGGGTTGGAGATGTGCAGGTACGCGAACTTGATGACGCTGAGGGCGGCCGTGTGCGCCTTAGTCCACTGCCACTTGTTCTTCAGTTGCTTCCACTTCTCCTTGGCGTTCTCCAGCCGCACGGCCTCACCGCTCCGGCCGTACTTGTGGATGAGCGCCTCCATGTCCGTGATGTTGCGGGGAAAGATGTGCGGCTTGATCAACTCCTCGGGCAGCACCTGGCGGAACACGTAGGCCTCCAGCTTGTAAGCTGCCTGACCGGCCAGCATGGCCCACTTTTCCTGTTCCCGCCGCCGGTTGTCGTCCTCCGGCTCCGGTGGCTGGCTCGCCGGGGCAGCCTCGCTGGGGCTTCGCGGGCTCCCAGCGCTGGTGGACCCACTGAGCGGCAGGCCACCGATGGTGAAGGTGACTCCATAGCTGGGAGGAGAAACTGAAACCTCGTCTTCGGATGAGGAGCTTTCAGACATACTCATGAGTGCCGTGTTTGGTTAGCTCGGGGAAAGCGCCTCGAGGTTAGTTCAGAGAAGCCATAGTGATGTAGAGACCGTTTCGCACCAAAACAAAACAGGAAGTGGCGGTAATCTAGTCGACTCAATCAGACTGTTTCGAGTACTTCGTACGCGCCCTGTGCTCTCAAACTACCGACGCCACTCGGAATCTGGTGCCGGTCTTAGAAACGTCTTCAGGGTGTCAGCGACTCCAGTATCCAGTTTTTAAAACAGTTCCAAGTAGGCTTAGCAAGTCCAGTGTAGATCTTGCGGTGTGCGTTTCTGTAATTTGAAAGAAAAAAAAGTTTGCTATGAGTTTTTCTAAAATCTAAAA
Source organism: Acanthaster planci (assembly GCF_001949145.1). Next base: position 3,250,358 of record NW_019091381.1, on the reverse strand, counting down.
AAGGATGAAAACAATATGAGCAGGAGCAAGCATTGCTCCGTGAGAGAAAGCAAAGTTGAACTGTCCTTCACGATATTGCACTTGACATTTACAACAGCTTCCGATTATATCAACAAAACTCTGCGCTCAAATCGACGGCAAACAATACAGTTTTGTTACCTATACTGTACACATATACTTCACGTATAGGATAGGCCTATGTGTCCCGTCAACGCGTGATTTATTTTGAGATAAATGGTTATTCAACGACATATAGGTCACTTTTCTTATGCAAGTTGGAGTTGACCCTGCCAGCGCCAGTTGAGAAACATAGCAACAGGGTAAGTTCATGTTGCTTGAAGTGATCGATTGCACACTGCGGGAATGATCTTCTCAAACAAATGGAGCGTGCTACTTGCAAGACGAATAGGTCAAGACTCGTAATGTGATGACGCTGATGACGACGCAGCCTGGCAGAGGGTTACTTCGCGTACAGACCGGAACACGAGCTTGGCGCGTGCACTGAATCACCGGCAGTGATTGGACTACAGTCGCGCGTTAATGAGGGTGATTTGCATAGCCGGCCATGCGTGCAAAAACTGCAGTCAAGGTGGTCGAGGGCCTCCAAGTTGACTTCCAATCCAAAGGTCGGTGGTAAAGAGATACCGCAGCAAATCATACCCTGTACTTCCACTATACCACTGGTCGCCAAGATTGATGTTTTCAACTGCTAACGATGACAAAGCGAGTTTGCAACGCGCCTGGCCAATCACAACGCGTGAAATATGGCCACCCTTTTCAAACGCGCATTGGGTCTACAGATACTCGAAGGTGCACTTTTGTGAATCGCCCATATTCGGGAAATGAGTCAGATCGGTATTTGAACTGTGCATGCTCAAACGGCGTCTGAGGTCATTCTGACGCGCACGCGAAGTCTGCCCTATCAGCGTGACCCTACGCAGACTGCGCGCGCGTTTTGCTCCCAAATGACCTTGCGTCATTTAAATACCGCACAAGCTCATTGCCTCAAGACTTTTGACTTTGTAATTCTGGCTGATTGTGATGTACTCTAACAGAAAATGCTGACCCAATTCATGACTTCGTTAGACACTGACCGCGTGTAATAAGCACATCAGTCTTACAATTAATCCCCGTCACTGTAGTAATTGCCTCGCAAGCCAGTGATGGAATGTTGCTCACAAGAACAGCATACAAGCAAGAGCGGAGAACGCATCCCTTGCTATAGTCCGACAGCTTGTATAAACACATCTTGGCGCGGCGATTCCTTAATAAATAATTGTAAGGACCATGATAAATTATGAGAGAGAAAATGATGGCGTGAAAGCAGATACACTCCACCGTCCCTCCGGGAATTCTTCACAGTCGTGAAGAGGTGAGACCACGTCCCGAGCGCCCGAAGAAGTTAATGAATTCTGCCAAATTAATATGTCGACTGTCTGTTCAGCTTAATTTGCCCACCAAAATACAACGCCTTTTATCCGATTTTTTTCTCAGTAGGAGTCGACATCATCGAAGCGAACGAATCTTTATCATACATTATGTCGTACAAGCTTGGAAATGCACGCGACTCGTGTATATACTGAGGACTACTTTCCATGTGTAATTTAATTTTTCCCTTCCATGCGTATCCATTATTTTGGTGTCTTTAGTGAGGACATTTTCGTTTCTACTCGATTAGTCAGTAGGCTATTTCTGTCTTACAATCAGGCGTTGACGTCAATGACGGTACAAATATCACGCTGGAAATGTGTACGATCGCTCGGGCTCCGTGGCTCGACACATCGATTTTACGTCGGGCTTATTGTTTTGTGAAGAAGCGAAGGGGGTCCGGCTCGGGACTCTTGGGAGAGAAAAAAATTAAAGAGAGGTAGAGTGCCGGAAACGCGACCGGTTGAATGAAGGAACACGATGACGAAGCACGCTTGACGGGCCATTCTCGGCGAGCCCTCTGGAACGGCGCGGCCTGGAAAGCCAAAATCGGCCGGCCCCCGTTGAGGTTTATTGAACGCAGGATCCGCCGAGAGATTCATTTATATGAGAGCCTCCTTCGCCCATTTTGCATTGGAAATAAAGAATGGGCAGTTGGCCGTCTTGCGTGGCCGGTTGGGGTATAGCCTAAGCTATGTGACGCCTGATTTCAAAAGATTTGACAGGTGAAATTGCAGCAGGTGGCTAATGACAAATGGCCGGTTAAATTTTCTTTTCTTGCTCTTTCCAATGCCAAAGTTCTTTCTCTGAATCATCCAGTTACAGCTGGCTGTCAAAAAGTCACAAACTCAGTCTGTGACCATAGTAGTCTGCCTTTGAGCTGTAATGCCGTATAAATGACGCACTTATAACAGACGTCAGTTAAGCGAGTGATTGAAGTGAGGACATGCGACTTGGCGCGCTTTGATCCAACAGAGCATGCGTGCTTAATCTGAAGGTGCGCATGGGGTCAGGATGCTACCAACCTCGTTCCCATGGATACGATCTTGTGCGATCCAACCCCTGGTATTGTATAATTGAAATATCCTACTATTTGGAAGGAACGCACACGCGGCCCATGGAGTCGAGGATGGGATGATACAGAAGCGTGCACTGTCAGTGACGCGCACGTACAACGACACGATGCTTACATCACAATGAAGCCGCTGTTTTGTCTTATATTCCAGAAAACATCACCTGCACAATAATTATTTACAAACAGGAAGCCCGGGAAAATGTCGGCAACGAGTGAAAAGCTCGGTTTTGAAAAAGGGTTATAACTCTTCGTGACTCCATAATATCACCACATCTTTGAGATTGTGTGATTACTTCACAGAATCGTAAAACTTAATATATCTGCCAAAATAACACGACGTTTTCCACAGCAAGCCTTCTCCCCAAGCTAATAATAATCGCTGCCTATTCTGCGGCCCACCTCAAATCTGGATCAATATTAATCCGCCTGTGGCCTTCTTCCATATATATTACCATCGTATACCCCCCCCCCTTCCTGCTTTCATTACACTATAATCAGATGTCCACGCACTGCTTATCTCGAACAAGCATCTAGAGAATTCACAGACGCGGGACGAGCGCGGGTTCCGCTGAATGCGCGCGGCCATCGAAAAAGATGCCTCCTCCGGGGCAAACCTCGAATGAATTCGGAGCCTTTTAATGATATGAAAGATTTCGTTGTGTCTCGGTGTGAAGTCATTTCGCAATGAGATACCTACATCTCCTTAGGGGATGGGTCTATAAGTCACAGAATTCTCAAATCAAGATGCCTTAACGGGACCTCCCGCCTTCTGCTTCTTCTTTTTTTTTTACCCGCGTGGCAAACGGGTTGCAAATTCGTAATCTTTTTAAGTGGGCTTCGTCCGATGTGCCCCGCGGTTCAGATTACCGGTTGCCTTTACTGTCTTTACTGCAACAGTAGGCCTAGATCCCCACGAAATTGCACGTGGGGTAAAACAGTGACCGATGACGACAATTGCTCGCTCGTCAACATTTGGATAACAGCCATCTGAATGTGACTGGCTTGTTATAAACGACCAATAGGGCAGCGTGATATCGATATTATTTTCTTCAGATAATTTGATGACGATTCGTCCCTCGTCTATTGTTGAAAATTATCCGAAATGAAGGCTTTTCGAAAAACAGACAGCAGGCCTAACTCGGCTCTATCTCGAAGCTACTGTGGTCTCCATGCAGCAGGTAATTCCGGTAGCAAAGGGAATGATTTAAACAAAAATCTAGAATTTTTCTTATTTGGAAGTAAATCATGTTTTCAACCCAATTGCGAGTATCGCTTTGCCTCCAAGCGCTACATACACTAACTACAATGGGAAGCAGTGCTGACATGAAAGCACAATACAATATACTTGTCATGTTCATAACAGTGCCACATTGCCAATGCTAATTTGCAGTATATTCTGGGCGACACAATCACCGGAGACTTCACAAAAGATCTTTAAGTGTACTTAGGTTGAAAAAAAATCATCGTTTCATCCTCGACGGACCTGATAACTTGGTGTTGTCATGACCGAGCAGAAAAGTGCAGGCCACTTCACCAGACAGGTCTTGGAAGGCGCACAATGAGCCCACAGTGCAATTCTGAAGAACTATTCTGACGAGGCATCTCATCCGTAAAATCGTAATTTAAGGGCCCATCGTGACATGTGCATGCATGCAAGGAATGATGAGACTTTGGGGCTTATCTTGCATCTGCCGATTTCGGCATCTGAAATGATTAAGAACGAATTCTTATCGTCTTGCTTTCGGCAAACCATTATCTATAATGGCACTAACGGCGCCCACGACGATCGTGACGAAACCGTTGTGCCGAATGCCGATTCAAAAGAATCGATCTTTTGCTTTGCATTTAAAGGAGTGTAACACTAGACGTTCCTATAAAGATAGGACGTGCTTTGTTGGAGTGCATGCCAGCTTGGCTGAGATGGATCTTGTCAAGCGAGAGCCCAGCGATCGTGCTCGCCGACCGAGATCGGGCAATCCATGACGATTTTTTTTTAACTGTCGTCGCTGGCAGTTTCAACTGCGTGGTCTCTAGCATTTCCTGCCGCATCAGTGTCGATGGTGTTCTTGCTGCCACACGCTGATTGAATGTCAGATGCTTGGTTGGATCAGCTTTTGGCTAAAGACGATACATCAACATTATCCTGACTTTACTCCAACTTGGTTTGGGACTTCCTGGAAATATATTTACCAGTTTACAGGTTATCACAGGCCACACTTGAACCATGAACAACGGGTGAAAAAAATGCTATATTTAGACGAAATGTTAATGTTTGCAAAACTCGGGGGCGGGCCTACACGGGGCGTCGACATGAACAAAGACGGCAGCTGGATTTGCAACACTTTGTGACAATACATGTATTAACAGAGTGCTCCAAGACAAGCATGTATAGTACAAAGGCTAGAACATGTGTGCATTGCGAACTGCACAGAGCAATTTCACAGCTGTGTATTAACGGAGTACCAAACAGTAAGGCTCAAAAAGGAAAGGTTTTTCATCACTTTTGGAACCAAATTATTTCTCGGGTGTTAGGACGTATCGAATTACTTGACCGCAGTTTGAAATAACGCAGGAGTTAATGGCTGTGGCTGTAGCCACTTCCCACAGAATTGTGTGTAATTTCCAGCCGCAGCCAAGTAGACACGGCGCCGAGACTGCATGGGAAACTTCTGAGTCGCATGGCGGCGGCAAACACGTGACCAGTCCACTATTGCGTCAACCCGAGCATGCGCACATTAGCTCAACCGAAAACAGCAGTGCATCGTAAAGGGTGCAGACCACTAATTCAAGTGAGAATTTCTGACCAGCTCATTAGCATTAAAAGTGCCTCCTTCCACAGTATCTTTTGAAAAAAGAGATTGTTTGGCCCCCAAAATGGTGAGATTGTGTAAATCGTCACCAGGATCAACTCCCTGGGTCTTTGTGAGCTTTCATATGAGGGCAGAAGGGCTGAAAACTACGGTTGAAAAATGGTNAAAGTCTCCTGCATTCGTTTAGCTCATCCTCAACGCTGTTGATACTTGTATCTACAACGTTAACGTTTGTACGGGTGATTAAAATTAGAACGAGGTCCAGGAAACAACCTTGCCTCTAGCCTATTTTGTTTCCTTGACAGTTTTAAAATAAACACAACTGTGTTCGAACTTCCTTTTCATGCTACACCTGAGGCTGTTTTTGCTCTCAGTCAATACTTTCATGTCCGTGTTGGCTTCCTCCATAATTAGAAACGTCAACGTGATTGTTTTCACCAATGACTCCACTATACACGCCGGGAAATCAAGGAGGAAACTCCAACAGTGTTCTGAAGCCTCAGTCGGCAATAAGCAGTGCTGCTGGCGGAAGATAGTTAGAAAAAAATTGTAAAAAGATTGTGCGGGGGGGGGACGGTTCAAACCCAAGATCTGCTGCTTTCATGATGATGCAAGCGTCCGTTTTCACCCCCAATTTCGCCCTGCACCATAGGCTTTGATGACCCCTGAATCAATTCCTGGCCTGTCAGACGTCACGGGCATAGAGCGAGTTTTAATACATGCAATCCCAGCGCCTGGTTGCAAGGGTTAAACACTCCTTATGACTGGAATCAAGGCTATGAATGTTTTGTAGGTTTTACTCATTCATACCGTTGTCTCGAATAGAGACTAATGTTCGCTTTTCAACAGGAATGGATCCTGTTCAATGTCCCACGCAATTGCCGAGTGGTCAAGCCCTAACAAATTGTTTCCTCATTATTATGATAAATCGCCTCCGGGAATTTTGTACCAACGACTAGCGGTCATTACCTCCTTGAAGCGGTCGGCCAGACGTGTCATCAGTTGGGGGGTCAATCACGGAGCAGTGTGCCGTCCTTGGTATTCAGAAGTACCGGCGTGCCAACAAGACAAGTACATACATGTCATTACCCACCCTCAGCTGGCGTAACAATCCTTACAAGAAGCGAAACAGCATGCGGCAATGTCCTATAATAAACATGTAATATCCTTTGCGCTATATACCCTCGTCATTCCAGCAATGATGCTGACCTGAATATTATGGAGACATGTAACACCAACGCTGCGTTTACAGTTAAACGTGTCCTCTTAATTAACACCAATACTGTCCTCGGCGACTCCTTGGAGATTGGGGATACCGTGCGAACTCGCTGTGGCGGCAGTTGCTGCACAGTCATGCAGCTGAACAAAATGTAATGGATTTATGTTAGGAGATGGATGAATCACTCTCTGACTACAGTTCAATCTGCGGTTACCTTAACCACTCTGGAACAGGCCTCGTGCGAGCTTGTCAATTTTACACACTAGACCTATCTACAATCATAGCCTGCGATTACTTCGCCGCTCCATTTCAACAACAGAGCTCAAAACAAATCCAAAATACAAGAGCTAAACACTTGATCAATGGCTGCACCGTTCCTCGTTCTTGCTGTCTCCTAATCTTCTTTTGGGATGAGTTCATTCCCTGGAGGACAAGTGATGCTGTCAGTATATAGCTCATCGCTTAATATACCAGACACCTGCAGAAATACGTGTTTTATAGGATGATGATAATAGTGTTCCTTTTCTTTCAATGCAATGTAACAAGGGCAACCTACGGCCACAAAGTCACCATTTGTCATCAACGTCTTGCCCAGCATAACCGAATTACACCCTACTTACGAACAGTAAACGCCATCTTGCTGGGCAGTGTTTTACACTGGCTGCGATTGACTGCTGTACTTCGACCATGCAACAATTATCTGGTCTGTCTATTGACGATGTCGCTTGGAAAATTCTGGAGTGGTGGCAAGACTGACATGGCATCACAGGGAGAAGTTAAGTCGCAAAATTCTAAACTTCCAAGAATACCTCCCCTAAAAAGTTCAAAGCGTTGGAAATGTCACGACGATTGCTGTACAGGTGCGATTTCAGTAAACTTATTATTGCAAGACCCGGCTCTTGTACCACAAATTAAGTCTCTGCAGCGCATCGACGCGACGCTCGTGTTTGTCTCTCGACGCACATTAGCTGGCACGGGGCGAAATAATTTGGAATTACAAAAGCCGACAACTGACTAAAGGGCACCAATATTTGTTTCTGCTGTTTACTGAAAGGATACCGATCGTGTTATTGTTGGTATACTGTTATCAGTATCGTTACCGTTTCGATTTCTTGGGTATCGTTACAAAAATGACAAAGCAGTTCGGAGCGAAATGAAGGAGGCGGCAACGGGATTATCTGGTCTAACTGTCGTGTCACCCTTACCATATGCTCTGCATATCAATGGGCTCTACGAAGAAACAACTCTTAGATCTGGCCTATTCATGCAACTTAGCTGCCGTATGACGGCATAAGACTGAAGTGTCCAAGGAACAGTGGTTGTCCTTTTCTTGTAAGTACAGTACATGCAGTCCAGCTTTGACCAATGAACAACAACAACACACAAAACTGCGCTGGAATACGCAGCCACCGCAACTAATTTACTTCTAGCACACTTGAATGGGTCAAGACCGGTTTCCCAGAATGGCTCGACTTTACCGCGGGAGTTCAAACAAGATAGTGTGGACCGGTCAAGATCGTGGACTGGTCAAGATAGTGGACCGGTCACTGCCGTGGCTATAGCTGTCTAAAGCATGGTTTTCGTTGAGAACCGGACCCAGCCGGATATGACCCGTGTGGCGTTACATCAGGACTCGTATATAGCCTATTATAGGGCTCAATATGTGTAGGCCTACATTATGGATCGCTATACCCGCTTGAGTGCAGATCATGTCTCAGCAAAGGAAAAAAAAGCCCAACATACCATGGCTTTCCCCGCGGGGCGTGGTTCTTGTCTGCATTAGCTTTGGTGACTTTCAGGATAACATCAAACATTAACCAGGATATTCACAGGCCTATATATGCTGACAGAAGTCTCAGAATTGTCATTCTATAGTTTTTGAAGCTACCGTGCACACACCTGCGTGCAGAATTCAGATCATTTTTTTATGAAACGGCTGTTGACGGATTTAAAAAAACAAATTGTTATACGATTTTAATCGGACACATTGACTCACAGGGAGCTTGATTATTTCACCATCTGGCTCTGGAGCACGCCAGGGCAAAAGTTGGTTTCAAGAAGTCTGAAAAAATTAAACATCACACTCAATTTTCGTTATTTGAAATTTTAAGAAAGCTCATTGTTCTGAAAGTGTAATGTAACAATTCCAGTTGTGCTCAAAGTCACACTGAAAATATTTTGAGAGTGAATGGTTAATTTTTGCACAATTTCTTAATGAATAAGCCCTCTTCGGACAAACACAACGGTCTCCAATACCGGAAATTATTCCTCTATGCTTGGGCTGAACAAGATCGACACTGCAACTGTATCGTTCTTTCTAGTGCAGCAACAGTCTCCAGCTCAACCCTAACAGCCCTAATAAAAGGACAGATATGCATGTTCATGTTCAAATAAGGTCAGGACAAATCCCCATATTTTTCTTACGAAATTCATTACCAGTATCTCTCCAATACTGGCATTGCCATATGTCACGCATAATGATGTGAATCCATTTCAATGCTGAAGGGTTCCATGTGCCCGTCTTTTAATGAGGTAAAATGGAAAGTCTCCCCTCCAAAACTGAAGCAGTATGCGAATCGGAAAAGTCCACACGGAACAAGTTGGAAAAACGAAATGAAATCTGGAGTGAAGTCTAACGTGGCAGGCTTATATAATTTTTTATCATGGAGGGGGGGATGTTTTTATGAACAGTGCTCGCTCACGGCAGTTGATCGACAACAAGTATTGTGCTTACCTTCAACGCGTTAATGTATGACGTGACTCGTAGTCGTACCGGAGTAGTTTCCTCCTCGTCTCCAGGTCTCGGGGAAATTAAGCTCCACCAAGCATGACCATGCCGATATATATCACAGTCTTGGCCTACATAATTCGTTGTCTAGTCGACTTTATTGCAGACTGTATCTTCGGATATTTTTGTTCCTCTTGTTGCCGGCCCCACGCTTCGCGAATTTACACGTACATGCACTTCGACGTAAACATGGTGAACCATTCACCCAAGCTTCTTCACCGTTAAAGGAATGACCCGTTGCCGGCACACGTACCGGTACATGTACAGTATGTAAGCGCTTTGCATCAACAAAAATGCATGTGGCGCGCTATTGATGCGGCGTGTTGGCGCGCTACATCGAGCTGATCACCTTTGCCCTTTGTTTGCGTGACCCGTCGTAATAAAGGTAGTTATTCATGACGCAGATAGCGTGCACGTTGCTTAGTGATGAATATTCCCGGAGGACCACCAGCTATGGGCAGTGTACGAAACGGGCTTCCAGAGCTACGGCTGGGTCTATTGTCTGCGCGTCTCAACGCATTTCCATTGGAGCGAAGACCTAGACCTAGCCCTAGACAAGAGATTCGGATGCAGCCTAAGTTACTCAGCATGCAGCCGCACCCGACCGGTAAAGGTGAACAGCGCCCTCATTTATTATCGATCCGACAAGTTTTCCTCTTTAAAGAGGTGTTTTAAGTCGCTATAGGTTTTGATGGGAGAGGTGCGTCCAAACCACCGGCTGACGTATAAAAGTGTACATGTATTATTCGACTCTGAAATTTTCCCTCAAACGTAAAAAAGAGAGAAATGAGGTCTGCATTTGCTCTCTTTCTTGTGATTAGTGGCATCCTCAAAGTTTCACTTTTCCCGACTCATGGTGTGCTTGTGGGTTTTATTTTTAATACCACTATCAAAAGAATACATCAAAGCAATTAAACCTTTAATAAGGGAATGAGCGATTCTGTGCTAATTTTATTTATAAATGTACATTGTGGATGAAATCAATTGGCGGCTGGTTTTACGTCTCACCATAGGCCATGTGCACCTGAGGAAATGGTTTGGTGACTCACCCCATTCCAATTATAATCACAGGCCCGAGCGACAGACGCACGGACTATACGAGGCGTTGAAAGGTTCGACCATTATCTGAGTAGGGGGTGTAGTGCGTAGTGCCCAGCCATGATGGTTCATTCACTGCATCACCAATATTTCTCAATGCACAGTGTTCACCTTTCTTATCTCGAAAAAAATTACATTCATAGGAAGGGTGTACTGATAAAAAAAATTGCGTCTCCCTATATTTCAAAATGGTCGTGCCCAAACACGGAAACCTCCTCTCCAACATAACAGTACCGAGCCCGCTTATAATTTTGCTGAAATAGAAGGAAGTGACTGCCAACAATTACTGTAGGGGAAATGTGCCTTTATATAGTCGCCTGCAATAGCAGCCACAGGGTGTCAATACAACAACTGCCGTCCGCTGTATGCTTCTCATCTGAGTCCCCGTATTTGATAAGAGCCCAATCTTGGCGGGGAATTGTCTCAAGATTTAACCTGTGAGCTGCTTGCAAGGTGTCGGCCTCCATTGTGGGACAGTCGGGGTCAAGGCCGAAGCGCTGTTTGGAGCTCATCTCGCGGTGTGTTTTGCACTCATTTGTGAGCAGTCGATTATAGCATAGGAAAGATGCCGAGCACAAAGGTGGATCATACCAACAAACAGGGTAAGTAATAATTGCCAGAAATGTGTTTTCAGTCAGATCTCTTTGCCATATTGGCATTGACTTACCACCTGACCATTCATTTCAGAAGCACACGTTCGGGGGGGAGGGCTAAAGTGCTGAACGAACAACATTAGAACGGGGCGGGGCTTCGTCTCTCACTTTGATATCCACCTTGTGCGAGTTTACAACATTATATGCTTGGTCCTGTTATTAATGCATTTTGGTTGGTTATATTCGCTGTGAGGTTTATCATCTGCAAATTTCCCCCGCCAGTATCATGAAAAATTAAGAATTTGGTTGTCGGACTAGACACTTTCTGTACAATAATACGTACGTCATGTATTACAAGACCTTACGAGCCGAAACCGTGTTCCCTTTATTCGAAGAAGACAAGAAAAGACTCTTCCGCCATGATGGAAAGATTGACAAAATTTCAACAAGGCGTATAGCTGTCTTCGCTTTGAAATAAATCTTGGATAATAAAGCGCCCAGACGTCTGACTTCCGCCATATGCCCTTATTGTATTGCACGGTCTGCAAGCGATACTCGTCTAATTAACTGAACTGCACCCTTCATAATGTGTTACATTTCTCTGGCATCGTTTCGGATTTAACGACCAGGGAAAAAAATCCGGATTTTGGGGTCGATTTGAATCGGCGTCTTAAACAGTGCGCCAAAGTATGAATATAGCTAGCCGTGAAAGGAAGTTGAATCGGCGTATTCGTTGATAATCCCATTGGGAAATCTCTGGAAATATCTCAAATATACCAAGGCATCCTTCAGGGGGAAATCCCTGTTGGTTCGCCGACCTTGGGTGAGCAGTTTCCTCTTTTATATCTATTCACTGAAACGTGAAGGGTCGGTGCACAGCGGCACGCAGAGCTAGCCTTTTCAGCATTCAACAAACCTGCACGCACATGCGCAGTATGGACGCAGGGCCATTACATTGTCGTTTAGTTAGAGCACATCAGCTTTTGACATTGTGTGGCATTTGGACCCTGGTGATTACAAAACACATTGAACAAAAGTTGGTCTTTTTCCCGAGTAATTGCTGATGGAAGTTCACGGAGTTTTTATTCGGAGAGAACAGAGATGTTATATGGATCTACATATCATTGTATAGTACTTCGGTAAACAAACTTTTGTTGATAAATTATTATTTCATTTTAAAGCAATTACAGAACGAAATCCAATACAAAAACAAAATAATAAAGACGAAAAGGTGGTAAATACGATACGCAAAATTGATAGCGAGTGAGATATTCCCTAGTTTTACTTCTTATCTTCAATATGCTGGGCATCTTATATATAGTCTAACTTCAAAGATATTCGCTGTTCCCATAATTTGTGATGTGATCGTCGAGCACAGTGCTTGTCGAAGACACATGTGATCGTCGAGCACAGTGATTGTCGAAGACACACGTGATTGTCGAGCACAGTGATTGTCGAAGACACATGAGATTGTCGAGCACAGTGATTGTCGAAGACACATGTGATCGTCGAGCACAGTGATTGTCGAAGACACATGTGATCGTCGAGCACGGTGATTTTCGAAGACACATGTGATTGTCGAGCACAGACTCATCGTCTAGTCTTAGCAGTGTACCAGTGTGTTATATGTCCACTAAATCTGTATTCAGATGTTTTTCAGTTCATCGATCAGTCGTCTTTCCCGAAGACCGCGTTTTCAGTACCATGTCAGTTCAATTTCATTTGCACAGCGGTGCACCGCACAAACAGTTCAACAGAGTGATTTCATTAAGAGACGATTTTGGCGTCTCTCCCTCAAACATTTTCTCTTTATGGATACCAGATGGCAAGTGAGCTCAACAACCACCCACAGCATGGCTCCTATCCAGTTGCACAAACAGGAAACTCTGAAATAAAGTCTGTTTCCTGGCTGATTATATCAGTTGTTGATGAAAGCAACCTTAGGCTGCATCCCAATTTGTTGTCTAGAGCTAGGTCTAGGCTTCACTCCCATTGGAAATACGCGGAGTCGAGCAGACAATGATAGACCTAGCCGTTGCTCTGGACTGAGCCTGTTTCGGACACGGACTTACCAGCTTAGGATTAGCATAGGCGATGTTCCCAGTGAGGTTCTGCCTGGGGGTGTGCGCGCGTATAAAAGGCAAAACAGCTACTCACCTCGTCTGCCTCATTGGAACACTAAAAACGTATACAGACTGATCCGATTAGACGCCATAACTGTGGTGGCGCCGCACTCACACGCACATTCCTCGGCTTGACGCGCGCGTGCATTTGGCAAATCACGACACCCTATTGGTCAAAGAGGCATGTAATGGCTTCTAATGCTGGTTATCGATCGAATTACACTATATGCCAATAACTCCACTGACGAGCATAAATTTGGTCTACTTTTGTGCGTTGGAAGTCTGTGTTGCGTCAAATCTTAATACGCGATTTTGAAACACTTGGTCGACAGTCTACACGACCCACCGACTTCTGTTGAAACAAAAATGTGCATATTCCACCAGGATATTGATTTCACCAGTATCGCTTTCTTTGATTCTTAATATTCGAAGAACCGAATATGAATTGTCGTGTCAAAGGGCAAAATGAATGATCCACATCGAAACAATTGCAAGGCAGTATTCCGGAAATGCCCACTCCTAATTTTTGTCTTGCCTTGCGTTATCCCCCACCGATCACCCCCCCCCGCTTTTCAAACCAATGGAGCGCTCGTTTAAAGGGGACTAGCTCTTCTGCAGTATTTTCCGGAATACTGCTCTGCTCTACAAATTCACCATCCAAGTTCTTTTCCCCTCTTGTTACGATGGTTAATAATGGCTACCGATTGTTGTATTTTTCATTCTAGGCGGGAAACAGTGGGGGAAGCTGAAAAAGGACCAGGAAGAGGCTTTAGAAGCGATTAACGAGGTAGCTAATTTAATGAACTATTTCGGTTTAAATATTCAAACTTTTGTTTAATGAATAATTTCCCTCTGAACCGCTGTAAAGGGCCGTTTGTTGTGCTTATAACTTCCTGGTTTGTGGGTTTGCCGGTTGGTTTCTTGGTTTGTGCTTGGGCTTGGATGTCATGTTCGTCCCCCCGCCCCCGTTACTGGTACTGAGTTTATGATCACCAAATAATTTCATTTAACGATTCAAGAATGGACTGGGCCACTATAACCTTTGCCCAGTTTCCAGACACGATGCTGCCCACGTGATCAAGTCTCTGAACTATTTCCATTTACGATTGTAGGTTATACTGTCTAGTATTTCGACAATACCTTTAATTGAAATGAGGCACCAAAACGCGTGCGATCTTACTGATTCCACACGTATACTGTTGCTTCCCTGTGCTCTTTGGAAAGACGAAGGGCTCTTTCACTGGTGGAAAAATCCATCTCTTGCAAAATTGGGGGAAAAAAAACAAAATGGATTCTGAGCTATGTGCAGCATGAGGCATAGGATGTATCTCATCAGACAAATAGCAAGCATAACCAGGGATCACTTCCCTAACCTTTCCGGCTTGCGTTTACAACGTGACCTCCAGTTCCACGACATATAGAGGGTCACTATACATGGTGCCTCGCCTTGTGATGCAGGATTTAAGCGCGCTAATACGCATGGTCATCAACACGAGAATAACGCTGCAGTAGACGTTGAATCCAGACGTTAACTATTAAACACTAATTAACGTTTAATTTCGTGTAAAAAGTATGTAGGATTGTCTCAGCATGGAGTAAGACTTTCCGATTAAAATGTTGAGTCCTGATGAGGCCCACATTTTTATATATTCAACACAGTATGATGATGAGCGTTGTCTCGAGATAATTTATACATTCATGTGACCACATTATCATAGAGTGACCTTAATGTTATTTTACAAGCGTTACCAGTGACCCAGCCTTTTTGTAAATTGGTGTCCCGGCTTAAAGTCGTCATCAGTGACAACTGTTTTCTTTCATTCTGCAGGAAATCATCAAAAATGGTGAATACAGCTCGTATGAAGATCTCGAGGAGAGGCTGAACAACTACAAAGGTACTGCAGTTTTTAGATGCATTTTTTTCGAGATGGTCACTTTCTTTAATTAAATTTAACGGGACCTACCGATGCTCTGTAAAACTGTTTTTAAAAGAATCTCATGGAAGGATCTTTGCACAGAGTCAGTCTGTTCGTAAGTAGTCAATTATTCATTTTTTATGATGAATCTATGCTTGTCCCTGGCCCGATATGCCGAATTCAAATGGGTCCAATCATAGCACTTGTTTATGTTTTGTGTGGCCTTGAAATAAAGCCCAAAATAAGCCAATGCAGTTCAATCAAATAATGGCACAAAACAGTGATAGTAGATATTCTTCTTGGCCTCGAATTCTATATTTCCAGGCGACACGAGCTTAACATTTTTCAATCAAACATAAAGTTTAATGGGTTAAATTGTTTTCCACCTTTTGCTGCCTATATGTTGTTTGGATTATTTCAGCAAGCTACAGGAAGGTAGTCTATCGAAACTAATTCGGGCCGATTACGAAACCAGTATACTCCAGGAAAGTTTGGTTAGCGCTAGTTTTGTAAACACATATAAGGAAATCGTTCATTGGTGGCCCGTTGTTACATTATAGATAGCAAAGACGAAATTGCCAGAATGGCAAATGTGCGATAAGCACACTGCTCCAATTATGCATCAGACCAGCGCGTCAAACAGGAAGAGTGGATATTTTATGTGATTATCACTTATGATAGTGGTTAGCACTGCCTACCACTCCTATATTAAATGCGGGTAACTCGGTTTCCCACTCACGCCTGAATGCGCCTATCCATAGTACACGGAACACATCGCCAGATGTCGATTTGTGAGCACAATTTGTGGCCGAAGAAAAAATTGCGAGTTTCTGCCTGACTGGATCCAGTAGGACGGCCGCCGTTTTGAGTTAATCTCCTCGAGCTCTGAGTGAGATTATTCACCATTCAATTAGCACACATCGATGTTGTCAGCACGTTCGCCGGTTGTCCCTTTCGAGAAATTTTAGGAAACCGATTTGGCAGGTTATTCCTGAAATGCGACGAATGATAACAAAACTATTTTGACCCTTTTTTTTGGAAGTCATTCACCAAATTAAGCACAGCAGTTTTATATTTTGCTGGTTTTTTTTAAATTTTGGGCTGGTAGACGGATGGCGAAATATTTAACAAAATCGAATGCATCTTTTACCGGTACGCACCATTTTAGATACTGATTTATTATTTCAGTGTATTGATGGTCTGGAATTGTAAATCGTAAAGAATGCATGTGACTTTGTTGCCTTGTTTAAAAATTACTTCCTTTGGCGTTCTTTCAGAAAAGTTTATCGAGTATGATCTGGATAACTCCGGTGATCTTGGTAAGAATAAATCTTCATTAAAATATTATTCTAAGGTTACTGTTTGGGCCAAAAATGTTTCACTGGTATACCTTTTCATAGAATAATCATTGTCAACCAGTTTTTTCCTTCACTGGTACTCGTGATATTTCTGGCTTTAACAATGTGCACGCAGAATGTTTTCAAGAAAAATGGTGTTTTTTTCACTGTCGTATATACAATTGGGGCGACGCACGCACAGGAGACTTTTCTCTTAGTCACTGTTGCGCTTTGTCCAAAACCAATGGCTGGCACGAACAGCAAAAGGATTTTTCACATTGTGTAATAAATAGCTGTCTTAACAACCAATAATAAACACTAATGCTAAATACTAAAACGCAAATGAGGCCTTTTCTTTTAACTAATAGGCCAAATAGTAAAGTTTTAGACAACTCTGACACCAATCAAGGGTTGTGTTTCTCGAAACTTTTATGACTAGAGCAGACAATATGAGAGTTTATTTTTACGAGTCCTTTTGGACTTTATTTGTACTTCTAAAAGATGACAAGGACGTCACCTTCATGATGGAGAAGCTTGGCCAGCCCAAGAACCTCCTGGAAGTGAAGAAGATGATTGCTGAGGTGGACACCAACCGCTCGGGTACCATCAACTACAACGAGTTCATCGAGATGATGCTAGGCAAGAAGAACAGCGTCCTTAAAATGTGAGTGAACAAGAACGCATGCGTTTCCAGGTGGTCTGGGCGTGATAGAGACTGAAAGGGGGGGGGAGTTCCTGTAAGGGAATATTGCTCCACTCCTTCCCCGGGCTGAAGGTAGGGATCTCAGCTGCCCTTAAATTTTCTGATCGTGAAACTGAAAGCTGAACTTAAAGCACATTGAGCTGTAGCCTACCGTATGTGTTTGTATCTATTGCAAACGGCATGTTTGGCGCTTCATTGTGTTTTTCATTGTGACGCCCAAAACCAGCCTTTGCTCATTCGAGTGTCATTCAGCATGTGACCGACAATAAAATACTCCATTGTCTCCACGTCACACGATATTAAAAATGTTGCAGGTCAGCCCGTCTCTAGCGATACACCAGACAACGTGCTCAGTCGCGCGATCATGTGGACGTATCATGTGACACGGAAATACCACATCCGCGCCAATTACCAACGTGTGAACAGCGAACATGAGAAATAAATAGCACAAATGTGTCCATATTATGTCGCCTGGAAATGGATCTCAAATTGCAGAAGGGTCTTATTTGGAGGCAACACTGTTCCGTTAAGAAATATTACTTTCCAAGACTCACAACTGGCTAAACGCTGATGCAGCATCATTTTTTGTCGGCTCCTTATTCACTGGAATTTGTAACTCGATTGTATTCTTTGCGATAGCCTTGGCTGTCTTTGATTCAGCCGAGGAAAGTGGCATTAATTCAAGTTAGAGTATTGATTCGATAGATTTCAAAACATCTTTTCATTTTTTTCAATTTGGTTCTTTGTTTTTTGTTCTTGATTTTCTAGTATCCTGATGTTTGAGGAGAAGAAAAAGGGAAAAGAACAGCCAACGGGCATTCCTCCAAAAAGGAGCCTAGAGGACCTTCCTTGATTTCGACCGAAGTCAGAAAGCTATGCATTTTCTGTCCGATTTTTGTTACCAACGAACAGTGATTTTTTTTTCGAATTGTCTGCAGTTTTTTTTAAAGTTGAGCAAAGTCACCGCGTGCTTCTCTGTATTATAAAACAGACTATATTTCCAGGCTTCCATGCTGTGTTTAATTTTGCAAGACACACTGCTTGTTTAACGTCTAACAGATATTACCGGTGTCTCTTTCATCGACTGTCTTTGTCATTGAATTTTTTTTTCGTGTAATGAGTGACCACTGTCTGCGAGTATAGTTTAATTGCAACGACAGTCTGCTCAGAAAACTACTAAGCAAACTTTGGCTTCCCGGCAAACCCAAGAATTTTTTTTGAATTAAAAAGAATAAGACAGCTACAGTGACATGCTATTTTTTTCCCTAAAGCGAAATACAACATAAATCTAAATTCAGGCCCAAAAGTAGAGCGAAATTGAAGTGGAAAGAATCTAATTAACATTTGGAAATAATTATCAGTTTTCAGTAAAATGGTTTCAAACTTATAGGCCTAGACGGGTTACGGACCATATCACCCGCATTTATCCTCTTTATATAGATATTACCGTACAAGAAAAGCAAAGCAAAAAAGAAACCAGCTAACCCAATTGCTTGCTATGAAACATCAGAATTTTTGTGTAAATATCATCGCTAACCAATGCCTGCATTTTACTGAATTAGTTATTACCTTGGTACATTTTCTCACAATTTTTATGTTCTGCCCGTGAGACTGATTCATTCCTTTTTATGGTATGTATAATTTCGAAAATGGAATTTATAATTGTCTTGTAATGTACGAACTACATAATTGTAGACATTATTGTTCTCAAGAACTTGTAGATTACGTTTTGAGTAGATTGTGGCAAGTATTGTGTGGGCTCGATAGAATGGGTGTTGTTTTGTAATAATCCCATTCATTCACAGAGTAATTTAAAGCATGTTTTTACTTGAGTTTATATTGCCATTTGTGGTGTTTTTTTTCCTGTTCACTTGCAATAGAACCTTTCCTGGAGTTCTGCTTTCGAACTATCCAAACAGTGTATAGAAAGTATTATTGTACATGGAGATGCTTATGTTCAAAAAGAATAATAAACACCAATATTTTGTATGTAATAGTTGTAGGAAATCCTCCTCTGTATTGCCACCAGCGTAATACGTAAACGCATCCTAATCAGGCCCGAGCTGGAGCAAGAGAGGGCGCAATTTCCCTAACCGCGGATGTTCCTTTGGTCGGAACTACACTTCGCTGCTTTAAGAACGACTATAGGACATGCACGCGAAATGACAACTCTCCGCCAACGTGGCTCAAGTTCAACTATTGAGGGGATGCTTCTGCTCAAGGCGGATAGTTGGTTGTGCTTGCGTGCGAGCTCATCGGTTTAGATGTATCGTCATCCCATAGTCGATTTCGATTAAGAAGTCCTGCATGCAGTTAAGATTAAAACTATAGGAAGGTTCCATGTATCCCAGACTTGTTGGTCTACTTCGTACAGAGGCGGGTGGTTACATTTAAACCAGGACCAAGAGTTTGGGAACCATTTTAGGGTTAGGGCAGGGAAATATCATGCAAAAATATTTGTTGATGTGTGTGGTGCGCTCGAAACGTCGGAAAGAATATTTCCCGAAGGATAACAATCTTTGATTCCAGTTGGAAATTCCTCTTGCGTTCTTTTCCAGAGTGTCTTTTTTCATGCAGTTTGTATCGCCAGTTTAGGTACGCATAAATTTAGTGCGGTGCACCATAATGATGTTTTATGGCTAAGTTTATTGATGCCTGACATTGGCATGCAACGCTGAATAAATAGCCGTAGCCTGTGATTCACACGTGTGACGTGACCCCACAATGACCTCGTGGTTCCCACCTCCGACAGTTCACCGTCCCCTTTCACCCCTGTCTGGGTTCTTTGGCCAGGTCCCTTGCAAAACATCCACCGAAATTACAGAGGATCCCCTCAATGACTGGAAGGTCGAACAGCACAATGTTACTCTATTCCCACTGTTTCTGGAATATACAGGAAGTATATACACGCATACTCATGACTGTTGTATCCGCTGTTGTATCGGTTAAATTCTAGGGTTCAAAGGTTCTTCTACAAGAGGTTTGCCTCGGTTTCAGTAATCTTGTCTGAATTATTTGGCTATAAGGTTAAAAAATACACGCACCTACAGTACAGAAACCGTCAACTCAACGGCTCCGGAGATTCCACATAGAAGTCTGGGTATTAACATGCTGGCCTATGTGCTCCGAGCTACAGCCAGAGATCTCTTGCTCTAGATTGGAGCTTGGGCGCAACTTCAACAGAGGCTCCATTGGTTGGAACCACAGACATATAACTTGAATGCATAGACCACCAGATGCTGTTCAAAACTACAGGAGAATTCCGTGATCTGTACGGCGCCCGACTAAAATCAAAAGTATGGGCAGTTTACCCCTCGATAAAGACAAGAGAAGTTACGCACGGGTGAAGAATTCCAGCTCAAAAATCCCATGAAGCCATTTTTTTATTTTGAATAAAAATCCTCTATTACTTAATCTGACCCAAGTAGATTCAAAACGATTTTGGAACATTTGAAGAGAAGTGATAGCAGTACCAAAGAGCAAAGAAGTGAACGTATTTTGATAGCACATGTACAGTACATGTATAGAAATACAGGCAATGTACATGTGTGTAAGTGCGTCACGCGCAATATGCACTGCATTGCTTTCCAATATAATGGCTACCAGGAAATGAACACTCCCGACCAAACTGGCTCTTTTCAATCGATGAGGGGGTGCTCCTGCACAAAGTGGAATGAGATCGGTTTTTGGTCTCAGTAACGAGCCATCAAGGTGCCTTTCAAAACTTAAAGCGCCACTCTCCTGGGAACGATTGCTTACAAAATTACTGTCTACTCATTCTTTTTAAAACGGTGCAGGAAATGTTCTCTGTTTTTTACCTTAAAATTTTCATCAGCATTTCTTTATAAAAGTGTTGTTATCAAACATCCTTCAAGTCTTCGAGAACATGACGTACACGATTTGATCTACAACAAATCATTGTTGAGCGCAGGACATTTGCCTATACAGCCCATCCCCGCTTTTAATTAAAAAACGCGTGTATATTCATAGGTCGTCGCACTTTAACTCACCAATACGAGTGCTTCACAGTAGTGCGCCTCCAAGAGTTTACACGGCGTTGGCCAATTACAGGACACGAAATCAGTCCACCCATCCAGTGCGCGTTTGGAAAGGGTAGACAGATTTTGCGCCAACGCGCTGCAAATTCTTGGAGGCGCACTGTTTTGAATGCGGCCCGAATTCAGTCTAAATATTAGTCCTGGGAGTTCAGCAATACCGGCTGGTGATAAAGACTATCCGACTAGCCGTACACAAGACGTTTCTTAACCTGTCCCATGCGTCCCAAACTGTTTCATCTTCAATATTATTATCTACATTGTAATCTGTATTTTGTGTCCAGGAGTCAGTGAATGCTAGAGTAGTATTTGTAATGCCTTCATGCTTTGGATTCAAGGCTAATACAGTGATTCGTTAAGAAATAAGTCACGGCCACCCTGAGTGGTTTTAATCTAACGGTACAAAGGCCAGATAGATTAGCCTTTAAAATGATCATAAAAATGTTTGACAAATCATCGGGTAGTTCTTGCCCCCCCCCCCGGGAATTTTCAAAAAGCCCTTTACAATCTCGAATTATAGCAGGTGCACGGAAAACTGCTCCTTAAAACACAGTCAACAAGATTTGTAGAGCGCCCTCAATCGCCGAGGAAACACGTTGCGGTTGTAAAGAAAAATGCGGATGGCATACGATGCAGGCAGCTTGCTCAGAAATTTGTCGATAAAGCTTCTAAGCTTGGAACAATTCCATTGTCGTCCACATTAGTCGAGCACCTTCGAAAACATCAATAAAATGCTTATGATTAGAAGTGACTTTGATTTTGAAGTAATAAACTAACTGAAATTTTACTTTTTTATAATTCATAGTCCCAGCTTTTTTTTGTTAAAGATTTCTGCTTTTTGGGGGGAGACGTTTCTTGTTTTTGGCAATTTCAGTTAAACTCGAGAGCATGTACCAAATCAAGTTTACTTTTAATTTTTGGATGTTGAGAATTTTCTAATTTCCCCTCTTTGAGAGCTGAGAAGACAAAGTGCGACGTAAAAATGGGGGGTTTATCAGAAACGCACAGTTAATGTTTGAAGGACAAATTTGGCCACAGCCTCGTTTGGGCTACCGAGCAGTGCGCCAAATAAAGTAAGCCATTGGATGAGGTAGACCGTGATAGCTTTTTGCTCACATTTTCTTTTGTGGTGCCTCTCGTGAACTTATGGTCTTGCGCCAGCTGTTATTGGTGTATGGTCAGTGTGGATAAAGCGCCCGCTTGGGTGATTTAATCCGCGGCGCGGCGTGCATGGATTGCGCTCCAATTCATGCACTTACAAGGGTAATTCCTTACAAGATATCAGCCGCCATAGTGGGATCACGGGTCCAGGTTTAGGCACTGAACTTCTGGAAATCCTCTTGCAGTGTTTTGCTCCCAATTGTTGTTTGCAGGAGTCAAGGATGATGCATGAGAAGGCGTATTCAGGTAAATAAAATCTTGCTGTATTTTGCTTTGACATACTCATCACGCATTTCAGAAACCAACAGGCGGGCGGGGGGGGGGCTTACCCCAGAATTTTCGGGTCCGACGTCCTCCCCGCTTCGTAAGAGCGGGGTGGACGTTGGACCCCACGGTTCTGGGGGTATTCAACGCTGTGCCGGGTGTGTGTTTTACGTTTAAGCCAACTCTCGTGAATTCATTATGATTAGCAAAATGTCTGTTATGTCGATTCCACCGAGGTCGCCGATGCTGAAAATTTGCACCTCTGCGAGATTCCTGACATTGCCCGCTCACCTTGTGCAGACGCTTCACATAGTGTCACGTGATTCCATAGATTTGCCTATATTTGTTCTATACCAAGGACTTTGCTGTAAAAAACGCAGTCACTGATCACTGCGCCATTATGACCCGGCCAACCTTGGGGCCAGTTTTGACACTATTGTTCCCGAATTCATCAATGCACATGTACAGAATGCGGAATAAGCACCACGTACCATGCTACACCTATGGATAAAATCCACTTCGTTCGGCACTATTGGGTTTCTATATTGACTCTCTCCACTCTGATCTCCAGCAGTGTGACTATCCAAGTACAATGGAGATGACCCCAATCAATTCCGCTCTGTGTAGTAAAGGCTCCACCCCAAACGCCATTGAAGAATCAAGGCCGCTTTCCATAGCGTAATACTTACATCAACGATAAAGACTCACATGACACAACGGCCATATTGCGATTTTGAACGCGCCCCTGCTGGATATGAGGTAATGCATTGCGGGTGTTCTGCTAAAGGTTTACTTGAGCCTGTCCTAGTAATACAAAGCCCTTGCCCTCTAACTCCGCCTTGACCTCTCTGGGCCTACATGTGAAACCCACAAAATGAGGGGGGAAGGTCACTGGAACAGACAGAAATGCATTCATGTGATCGCGTCCACCTCGAGCAGAAGCACCCCTCATCGGTTGAAATGAGCCATGTTGGTCAGGGGTGCTCATTTTGTTGGTAGCGATCTATGCGACCGTGACGCGTGCTTTTCATAGTCGTTTGTGAACCAGCGAAGTACAGTGCCTACGTACCAAAGGAGCCAGCGTTGCTAGGAAAATTGCGCCCTTTCTTGTTCCAGCTCGGGGATCATTAATACAGAGAGATCGACCCGCAAGCAGTGTTAACTTTCAACATTACCCCCACTCTCATCAGATCTGAAGGCAGACGCATAAAAGAATGGCGCTTTGGAAAGGTCATTCTTTGATGAACAAATCAAGTGAAATCTGTCACTTCATTGTCCAAAAAAACTTGATTTATTTGTTGTCACAGCTGTTCGAGGAAAGCTGTACCAAACTCGGAGAAAAGTTGTTGACACAATGGTGTGCTCGGAATCTCCAAATCTGCACTCTTGCACATTATAAATAAAGACGACAATATTATATGTTGTAGATGACAATACAGGCGATTCACAATAGTGCACCACAAAGAGTTTGCAACGCGTTGGCCAAACATAACGCGCGAAATTTGTCGACCCTTTCCAAACGCGCATTGGGTCGACAAAATTCGCGCATTGTGATTGGCTGACGCGTTGCAAACTCTTGGTGGCGCACTATCGTGAAACGGCCGTATTGGAGTTACTCACCTGAACATAAAATACATGAACATACGCTACAATGCGCCATCTGCAGCGTTTTGGGGGCAACAGCGTAATGGAGCCTTTCAACACGCCTGCTTTGTACAAGATCATAGAAGTCAGAGCCGCGTGACCCAAACGCATGCTTTGCTGAAAACACTCGGCGCTAAAGAAGTCCAGACTTCTCTTTGCCTGTTGTCGACCATGGTAAATATTGATGTTGATTGTTGTCGCTTTCTTTTCAGACAGGAAAAGAAGCCAGGAAGATGCTTTCGCAGCGTACAACAAGGTAGCTTATAGTCAAGTTTAGTTGCCAATAGCCGGTCGTTATGGTTAAATACATGCATAGGCATAACTCGTTGACTCGTGGGTTTACTGTCTTTCATTTTTGACTCGATCATCATTTTGGTCATTCTATTTTGTCGCTTTTCAGTGGTCACTGAGTTTATAATCAGTACGTTGTCACCGATCACTCCCCGTATTTATTGTATGACCTCCAGCCCCATGCCGCTTGAAATTCACTATGCATGGTGCCTCACCAAAGCGTGTAATGCTCATTTCCAATGCGATGTCAAGGGATACTGCGCCGGATGGGAGCGCACCCAAACCGATTGCCATGACGCATTATTAAGCCGCCCTTCCCTATGCGCGTCAACACTTGCGCCATGCGTTGTGTTTCCGTCGATATCGCTCCCGGGGCGATTTTGGCGGCCGAACGCAACGCACACGTACGTGTGTTATGTTTCGTGTCCGTGAAAGTGAACGCATGAACGCATCGTGTACGCAAACGCACCCCAAAAAGTACATATGGAAAGGGCGCCTTTACGCTGGTCAGCAATTCAAGACTTTCGCGACGGTAGACATTTAATCCAGACGTTAATTAACACTGATTATCTTTGAATCAAATATAAAACCGAGTGACGCAGGAACATCCGAGCAATTAAGTATAAATTTCCGGATTACAAAATTAATTTCTGACCAGGTCCAACCTTTCGAGATATTCCAATTAGTTTTCATTTGATAACATTATCAGGGAGTACGCGAATCTTACCTTTATTGGCGTCATCGGCGATTCAGCCTTTGTGAATTAATTTCTTGGATTTCATTATCGTCATCATTGACTTTTTTTTCTGACACTATGCAGGAAATCATTACAAGTGGTAAATACAGTGAAGATGAATATCCAGATCTTGAAGAGAGGCTTGTCAGCTATAAAGGTAATGTGGTTCGTTTTAGATACATGATTTTTCACGGGATGACTCTCTGTTAAATCTAAGGTAACGGTGATCAGGCATCGTTTTACACCGTTAAAGATTTCTGTTAAATTAAATAACAAAAGATTCTATTGTCAATTGGCATTACAGAAGTTGCTGTTTTGTGACAGCACATTCTACTGTCAACATTTCTTTATTTACTAACAGGAGATTCTTATGGAAGTGTATTTAGGACTTGGTAAGAAAAAAATTTAATTCGTATGTACAAATTACCTTTTCGTACGTATGGATTACTGAACCGTACTTACGGATTATGTTGCATGGCATGACTAAACTTTAGTTCATTAGGCCCGAGCGGGACCAAGAGAGGGTGCGATTTCCTAGCAACGGATGCTCCTTTTGTAGGAACGCCACTTTGCTGGTTCCCGAAAGACAGTGAGCTACATGCGTTGTGTACGCGTCCGCCCTACGGCAACAAGGCAACACTCCCCACCAACATGGCTCTTTTCAACCGATAGGGAGATGCTTCCGCTCAAGACGGAATTTTTAATGCGGCCAATGCCTAGGATCATTATTAACAAAACCGTACACACAAAGTAGTAATCCGTACGTACGAAATAGCCATCCGTATTTACTTAATAGTAATCCGTACCTAAGCACTAATTTTTTCTCACCCTGTCCTAAATACACTTCCATAATAATCTCCTGTTAGTATACAGAGACAGTTGACAGTAGAATGTACTGTCCCAAAACAGCAACTTCTTTAATGCCGATTGACAACGGAATCTACTGTTATATAACAGACGAAGAGGGTTTTTTTTTAAATCTTGATTTTATTTAGCCTGTGGGCTACCAGTCAATAAACTGATTTTACATCGTCTGTTCACAACGTCATATCCCACACTGCAGCAGTCAACAATAGTTTTGTCATATCTCTGTCTTGATGATGTTTTCCACTCGCTTTTCTGAGGAAGATTAAGGACGGGAAATGAATCTCTGAACGACTAGCAGTCCGTACGTCAGACCAACACCTCGAATATGATGAGAGAATTATTCTGAGATTATCATTATTGATAACACTACCAAACCACTTCCACTCAGTTTCGTACTTCGGCCTGCTGCGATAGTGATTCTGTTGTCATGAGAAAATACATAGTTTTTTTTACGTTCTTTACAGGAATGTTTATGGAGTTTGATGAGAACTCCTCCGGAGACATTGGTAAGAAGAAAAGGGTCATTAAAAATCTACAGTCTTATTGGACGGAAGGTTACTGTCTTGGCCAGTGGTGTCAGACTCTGTTATGTCTTACATTATTGGGGCTCATGACATCTCATGCTTGGGCAAAGGGTAACCAAGATAAAGCAAAGTTCTCTTCGTTTTCACGCGGTTATGCATGTAGATGTGCATTTTAAACACTCCCGGGTAAGATCGACTTGCAACCGGTGCCTGTTGGGCCTGACGATTTTCCGCGTCAAAAATTGACCCTCTTCCGGGTCATTTGACACTTTATGGTTCGCTTTAACACCCCCCCGGAGGCGTCTTTTTGACTCATTTGGGTCAGGCTCCACGGGACACCGATTCCTGGGCAATCTGATACCGGGGAGTTCAATAGAAGCGGCACAGTGATGAGACGGCATTGCTTTCCTTTTGCCCTGATTTTTTCACTATTTAAAGATATAATGGAACTCAAACGCATGATGGAGAAGCTTGGTCAGGCCAAGACCCACCTTGAGTTGAAAAAGATGATTACTGAGGTGGACACCACCAACTCGGGCACCATCCATTACAACGAGTTTATCGAGATGATGCTGGGCAAGAGGAATTCTATTCTCAAACTGTGAGTGTAAGAGAATTCTAGAACCCATGCTTTTCCAGTTGAACTGGGTGTGGTGATGGAAAGTAATTAAATGTTTTTTTCAGAAATCATCCCATTGTCTGTGGCTTTGTAATCCATCTCTCTACTTTCCGCAGCTGTTCAAAAGTCAAAATCTCACGAGTTTTTCCCTGTGTTCCTGTAAAACCCTGACGAGGAGGTGGTGTGTAATCCTGTTCCGAGAACAGCGTTCTTGAGTCGTGTTCCCGCCGTTCGAGCGCGAGAACATTGTCAGAAACCCGTGCCAAGAACAGGCCGCCCGAACTCGACTTAAATGTCTAGTCCTTTGGTACGAACTCAACCTCGACTCCATGGGCTGCGTGCGAGTTCCTTCACTAGATCGTGAGATCGAGCAAGGCATGGTGGGATCCAACATAGCGCAGTAAGATCGTACCCATGGGAACGAAGTTGGTACGAACTCACCACATACGCGCGCAAATTTATGCGCGTTTGAGGTTGCACTACACCAAATACACGCCCACAGAAAACAGTGCAAAATCGGACCGAAATAGCGCCGCCCGTTGACTCTCGTGAAGAGGATGGCCTCCTTTTTTACTGGAAATTCAAGATTATGGCCAGAAGATCACTTTTCGTTTCAATTTCATGGGGGTTAGCGACGAAAATCTTTTTAATTCGCCTTCCAAGGAAGATACTCCAAAACAGCAGTAAAACTAAGCGCTAATTTCTGAACCTAGCCGCCCACCTCTATCCAAAATAGGCCCGCAATTTAGAACTGGAAACTATTAGTCCCAAATTCGGGATTTATAGAAATATTTCTATGATGCCTCCTGATTACGGCATGTCTTATTGTAAAAAACCCCGTGGGATCACAAAATATTAATTAGCTCTCGCGCGCCGAAATACAAGCATTTGATGGGATGCACCCTCGACGCGGAGCACGTTGAATACGCGCGATGACTTTATTCTGGAATAATGGTCTTCGCGTGCACTGACGCCAAACGCGTGCAAGAACCGTCCGGTTTGAAAACTTCCTACCAGTCTGTCTGTTTTTTCGCCGAAGAAGATGCACTTCAACTCGAGGCGGATAGTCTCATTGTCTGTTGGCTCTGTAATATTAAACTTATTTTTTTTCCTATTTCATTCGCGCAATATTCGCCCTCAGCTGAAGTGCACCCTCACCGGCGAAAGAAAGACAGATGGTACTAAGTTTTTCAACCGGGTTCTAACACGCGTTCGGCGTGCACGCGAAGACCACACATTCTAGACTAAAATCGTTGGCTTTGATTTATTAGCCAACAATCAGACGCACCCCCTCATCGGTTGAAAAGAACAATGTTGGTTGGCAGTGATCCATTTTTGTTGGTAGCCATGCAACCGCAACGCATCGTAACGCATCGCATCGTCGTTCGTGAACTGGCGACGTGCAGTTTCCACTAAAGGAGCCTCCGTTGCCGGGAAAATGCTTGGGGTGGAATGCTGGAATAAAATACTGATGCATTTCCGTATCCTTAAAATTTTAGTTCTGATTTTTTTTCTTGATTTTCCAGTATCCTAATGTTCGAGGAGAAGAAACAGGAGAAAGAACGACCGACAGGCAATCCTCCTAAGAGGGACCTAGAGCATCTTCCTTGAATTCGACTGAAGACAGAAGCTATGCATTTCGTCCCGATTTCGTGATTTCCTATTTGAGCATTTTGAACTGTTTCCAGTGATAGTGTTATTAATCTGTCTTCAGTTTTTGTAAAGACTGAGTAAACTCATCACACGCTACTCGATTAGCCCGGCTATAATGGTTCTATGGTTCCTTAGCCTGTCGAGCTCGGCATTGTTTCATAACAAGGGCATTGCCTCCATTTTAGGGAAATGGACCTTTCTTTTGTCTGCACTTCAATCGTGCACATTTTATATAGTCTGATGGAATAACGTGAAGAACGTTAATGATTTGTTTCGTGCTTACAGTAATGTATTTGTATCATAACTTAGAAACGTTAAATATTGTTACTATGAAATACACCAAGGTTGCAGTAATTATTCTCTAGAACCTGTTGGCTACGTTAATGTACTTTCACGAGCATTATAATTTTGGGTCTGGTAGAACTGGTGTTGTTTTAATCTTTTCATTAACAGAATATTTTAAAGTATGTTTATCCGCTCCGAGCGGAACAAAAGAGGGCGTGTTTGTAAACGAAATGGGGCGATTCTTAATAGTGCGCCTCCAAGAGCCTGCAATGCCTTGGCCAATCTGCCGACCCAATGCCCTATTGGAGGCGCACTATTTTAATCGCCTATCCGCTCCGAGCGGAACAAAGAAGGGCGTGTTTTTTGGTCTTCAATGCATAGGCGCGCCTTGAGGCGCGCAAGTATGTGCGCGTTTGACGTGGAGCACGCCGAGTACGCGCAACGACCGGAATGTACACGCAGAACACGTGCTAGAACCCGATTGTAACCATCTGTCTTTGTTTCGCCGATTGAGGGTGCACTTCAGCTCGGGGCGAATACTCTACTTCATACCATAGAGCAAGGACCCAATGCTGACTTTTTTAACATGCAGTACAAACTAGTTTTTAGGGCTCGTTCTTTGGAATTACCAAAACAGTACAGTAGGCCTATTTTGAAAGTGTTATTGTTTATTAAGAAAGTGTTTGCAAAGAATTTGTATCTAACTGACAGTCATAACAAGACAAGACAACAAGAGCGTTTCACAAGAGTGCTCCTCCACGAGTTTGCAACGCGTTGGCCAATCACAATGCGCGGAATCTGTCGACCCTTTCCAAACACGTACTGGGTCGACAGCTTTCGCACACTGCGACTGGTCAACGCTATTGCGAATCGCCTGTATCCGCCCCGAGCTGAAGTGCACTCTCAATCGGCGAAAAGAAAGTTACAAGCAGGTTCTTGCACGCGTTCTGCGTGTACGCAAAGACCACACATTCCGGAGTAAATTAGTTATGCGTACTCAGCGTGCTCTGCGTCAAACGCGCATATACTTGAGCGCCCCATGACGCACCTATGTGGTGGGTACCAAAAAAGGGTTTCTTTTGTTTCCGCTCGGAGCAGATTATTGTCGTGGACGCAACCTCAATTCCATGGGTTGCGTGCGCGTTCCTTCACTAGATCGTGCAAGGTATGGTGGGAACCAACGTGGTGCGGTAAGATCATACCCATGGGAACGAGGTCGGTATGGATGCATCCCAATAATTATTGGTTGTGGGTGCAAACCACTAATCTAAACACCAGCGCTCCAACGTACTCAGATATTTTATAACCGAGCCATTGGGGACTATTTCTGTCTATCGAACATTTACTGGTGGTATTAAACGCGAAAGATCTCGTCTACAAAAACCCACCCTTGTGGGTCTATTTTGTACAGAGGTGGACGACTTTACGTTCAAACCCGGGGTAAGAGATTGGGAACCGTTTTAGGATGGGTTAGAACCAGGATTTTTTGGAGTCAATATATATCAAACTGGTAAAGTTGTGTAATATTTGCAGACGTAGTTATATGTCGACGGGATTAGCGCCTCAATACACCAGAACGTATAGGCTGTTCCTGGTGACGGGTACTCTTTTCTATTGCTCTGAAATTTTCAAGGAATTCGGAAACGTTGCGGGAAATGTTTTCATTTCCCCTCAAAATCCCCTTCACTTCAGCTTTTCTTCTCACTAGAATGGTAATCAAAACCAACTAAGGCCTTCGAGATCTTGATATATCTAATATTTGATCTACCGAACAAAGAATGTATGAGCGTTTGGGGTGCTTTCGGGTAACCTTTACCTTTACTAACGCATGATAAGTCATGGTCTTCAGGTAACTTCTTGCCAGTTCAAGCCGACGTGTGAGGTGGTAGGCTAAGAGCGTCTAATCTGCCACAGACATAAATAATATATCAATATTGTTTAAAGAGCGCCCCCGTTCGGTCAGAAAAACACATTCCTGGTTGCCATGGTACTGACATCCACCAGACGAGAGAAAAATGGCGGCGTACATGTCGTGGTCGGGAAGAAGCTGAATATCGTTCATGCCGTTAGCAAAAGCTGTTTAGCCTAAACTTTCCGGTTCTCCAAATGTAGGCCTAATTTTGATGTTGATCGTATTGGATGAAGGTGAGTCTCATTTTATATCAAGCGTTTAAATGTCTGATTGGAAAGAATGTTCGAAAAATAGCCTAGCCCTGTTGCCTGCACTAAGCCTAGGCCCGAGGCCTGAGCCTAATT
This sequence comes from Acanthaster planci, assembly GCF_001949145.1. Next base: position 3,218,913 of record NW_019091381.1, on the reverse strand, counting down.
TTCAGTTTCAATCAGTGAAGTTTTTCCAGGCTCGGCTGAAATTAGCCCCACAAGTAGAGCTGTGGTGGCTCTCAGAGCGCGAAATTATACCAAAAAAAGTGCTCGGACAAAATGTCATAACACAATCCATGTTGTTCTTCCTTTACCAGCTTTTGATCTGCCATAGCCTAGCCCTAGGCGTATTTATTAAAATAATTTATTAGGCCTAGGCCTGTATAACAGGTAGAGTTGTAACGTGCAGTGTAATATTTGTACACTTTGCACAGAATGCACTTTTAGTTTAAACACTCAACCACTTAATGCATGCAGCAACATGATTATTTAAGAATACTTACAGAGGCCTATAGGCCTACATACATGTAAGTTTGTACTTCAGTAAGTGCATAGGTCGAGCTACTCGTGTTCAGCAGGAGTAAGACCCGCGGGTCAACGAGGGTATACTGCCATCACACATACAGAAATATAATGCGCGTGTAACACACTTGGGTTGAACTGGAGGAACTGCACGAACACAACCAACCATTACTGGTCCATATTGCCTGGTACCCAGGTTGTGTGTCATGCATGGGCTACAATGGAAAATTGAACATTGGTTGACAGCATGACCTCCGTTTTACGATGCGCAAAGAATTATGGGGCAATTTCATGCCTGTGCAAGTAAAGTATACACATGTGTGTTCATACACGCGTGGCGCTGGGTGACATGGGGCGGTGATAAGTGATCAGCCCTGATGAATGCCTTGGGCATAATTAATGTAATTCTAACACAAAACTAATAATAAATCACATATTTTGTTGATTTTTTAAGAGCTGTTGTTGATATGTTGGTTGGATAATTTGTCCAATATCTTTGATTTTGTTCGGACAAACACAATAAGTGCTCGGAAAATGTCAGATGTCAGACCGTAATTTCATGCTCTGGGCTCTCTTTTAAAATCTGTCTCTATTCTGTCGCCATAATAGAGAAGGATTTTAAAAGAGAACCACCACAGCCCTACGTGTAGGGCTAGGCTGAAAGGTACTACGGAGTCAAGACTACAGTTAGTTCGAACATATAGGATGGGTTTCTCTATTAGTCCGTATTATCGCAGTAGTTATTACATTTCCCAATCAAAATAAAGATTGCTCACCTTCCTGAATTATCCTATCCTTGCTGTTGTTTAACTCTTACTTTTAAACTTGATTCATAAAAGTTTATTTGTGGTTCAATTTTTTTCCTCTACAATAGCTCAGAAAATCTGTGTTTACACCGTATGCAAGTGGAGGTGAAGCCTCTATTTTAGCGGTATCGAGAAATGATTTCTATGATGGCCCATAACGCACTTTCTTCATAGATAAATAAAGATAAACAGAATAATTTAGTTTTCAGAGGAAACCAAAAAACCTCATGGTAGCCACAGGCCCATTTTGGGATAATGTTCCACTTTACCTGTAGGCCTAATTGACTCCAATTTCCCAATCTCCTCCTGAAAGATACCAAATGCCAAGAGAATAAGATGGAAACAATGGCACTGCATCACCTTACATATGGCAATGACAAGGAGTGACTTCATTTGTTTCACAGAACTTTTTTTTATGCAGGGAACAATTTTGAAATTCATCTTATATCTTAAATTGGTGTTTTGTCAAACTAATAATAAATGTAATTTTTTTGGTAGACTCATTCTTTTATCGATGTCTGAAACAACTGTTAAAAATGCCTTCTTTCTGAGTTCTAATTCTCTGAGAGTTGTAACCATCTCATTAGATCTGAACCATTTTATTCCAATTAAAGTTAGAAATTGTAAATATCAATTGCAAATTCTTCAAATTTTGTAAGAGAAGCAAAAACATCTCGACAATTGACCCAGAGGGTAAAAGCAACAATTAATACAAGTCTAGTTTAATGGAGATTGAGGACCCGTCAAATGTTTTTCAACAAAGAAGCTCTTATTTTGACTCCCACAAAAACCGGGGACTTTCGCCAGTTAATATTCACAACTCCCCTCCCCCCTTTGCCCTTTTGGAGATATTTGTAAAGAAGGCTTTGTGTTTTCATAGCAGATGGGAGCTAGCTGTACGTATCTATCATGAGTGCAGTCATGGCAACAGACGACCTCCTGAAGAAGTACCTGGTGGAGGAGACATCCTGTGGGCCACTGTGTCAGCACCCCCAGTGCTGGGCCTCGAACCGTCGTGTGGAAAGGGGGCTGCCCCGCTTGAGGGATTCCCTACAGTCTCCATGGACCGCCAGTGCAGATGAAGGTAAGGGCCGGGGACCATTTAGACCCGGTTTGAAAAGGGCCCCTCCCCCCCCGGTAAGCTCGCCCTGTTGCAAAAACCCCTTTCATACCGGCCTGGCTACCGGCCTAGGATGCTGGACTGGTTGTTGATCTCGAACTTCTCCAT
>NW_019091381.1:3191979-3215665 GCF_001949145.1 Acanthaster planci | reverse complement strand
GGCCTGGAGCAGCCTCAATACCGGGCAGGCATTATACAGGGTGGGCTAATGGGGGGGCCCTTTTCAAACCGGGTCTAAATGGTCGCCGGCCCTAAAACAAATGTGTTTTTTGTTGGGATACTGCGACCTTAACTCGGGGATAATTGTTTACAGCTATTCTGAATCCTCCAACATGCATTGGTGGATGCAAGTCGGTCAGCCTGCATGATTGGTTCATATTACACGATTAATCGATCTTACAGCACAATTTGTCAGTGCTTTACCATAAAGGCAATCCCATAGTTTGAGAAATTCAAAATTAAGTATGAGATTCCCTACAGGTTCAATCGAGAGTGCAGCGTCATTGAGCAGACCTGCAGAGTGACCAATTGACCGTGTAAAGACCGTACAGCACACTTTTTGGGGGGGGGCAAGAAAGTTCTATTTCAATGTTGCACTGAGATACCTTCCTCGTTCCTTAAGAATCCCTTCGAACTCCAGATGGATTTTGAAGGATCTTGGAGGGCAGATGATCCAAGAGACGTTGGGCTATTCATTCTCAGCAAAACCCTACACATTGACAAAAATGCTATAAGCATGGATCGAGGCTTCGACTTCATCCAACATTTGCTTGGAGGGAGTGTTTACACCTTGAGAGTTGTGACCTCATTTTCTTTTTTTTCTTTAATGACGCGTTATTTTTTTTTTCAGGTGCTTTGCCAACCCTCAAAGTTCAAAATCTCTTGGCCGAGTCTGGCCTTGGCGGGAGAGATGACTACACCCCAGCACAGCAGCCATCGCATCACCGCAGCTCCTCTGCACCAGCTGTAGATCTTGACAACAGGTCGGTATAATCAGCATATGCGAGGGAAGAATGTTGAGGGTATCTATTGATTTTCCCTGTGCAGATTCCCGGAAAGATCTTCAACTCGGAAGCATGATTTTGCCAACCCCCAACTCATCTTGTTACGTTGGGTTAGAATTGTGGAATTCAACTTACTGTTATGAAGCAAGCCCCCTTGAACAATTTCTTATTTTGCTCATTATGTTTCTGTAGTCGTGCAAGCCCTTGAGACGTAAATCTAAGTGACACTGATGTCCCGGTACGTGTATTTGTAACCTCTGCATGATTTCCATTTTTGTGTCGTCGGCAGGCCACAGCAAAAGTTCCCGTACACCCCTTACACGTCCCCCATGGGGGTGCGGTCAACCAGTGCTCAATCCCTGCCCTCCCCATTGCAGGGGCGTCAGCCCGCCAAAGCCAAGTCGGTGGAGGTGAGGGAGCTCTTTGACATGGACGAGCTCAGCAGCGACTGGCAGAAGACGTTCGTCCCCTCCCGTGTCTACGTCTGGTGCCCTTCCAAGAAGGCCTATGAGAGACAGCTGAGGAAAGAGGGGAGCCAGACTCCTGCTACGTGAGTAGCTGGCTTTTTTTTGCCCAAAACTTATTTCATAAAAAAAAGTGACTTGAAAGCAGTGGGCATTGTTTGCTGAACTGTGGATGTCCATAAAATTAAATTTTTATCTAGACATTTCTTCAAGAGTTCTGTATTCTGCATTTCAAATAAAATTACTGTCCCTGAATGAACTGCCTGTATAAACATACATGTATCGTGAACCCTCATTTTATGAATTACAAAGTTCTTGGTCTGGTATACATCTCTCACAGAAATGACCAGAATGACTCGTCAAAGCCAGTCACTTTGAAGGACATGACAGACCTCATGGTTCCCGAAGCCCCAAAGGACAAGACCAAACGGACAAAGAAAATGGTAAATATCCAAGTTTCCTTGGTGTTGTGAATTCACCATTCTCGCTGTCGCCGTAAAGGATAGAAATTATTTAAAGTGTTTATCAAGTTACGCTGTAATAGGAACCGTACTCTGTTTCACCTGAAAAACTATGCAAGCCAACTGCTTTAAACTGCATTTCAAAATGCACAGCTTTGTAATTTCTGATTGATTGCAACCATAAGAGCATAAGCTTTTTAAACTCTCTTCTGCATAAGGTCGAAAAATGCTCCTTCCACAATTCTGCATAAATGCCTTTCCTCATTACTGAAATTATCTCAACCCTTACAGGAAATTTCCCTGAATAATGCGTCCATTTCTCAACAGCCTTGCCAACCATACCATAGACTGAATGAGTTTGTTTTTAAATATTCAAATTTGCAGAAGAAGAAGCCCTCTAGGATCACCCCAACCGGAGGCCGGCCGTACACCCATCCCAGTAGATCACCACCAGCTACCCGGAGAGCCCAGCCGGCTGACATGGACGAAAGGTGAGACAAATACTACAGATGCCTTCACCCGCGCTCATCAGAAATCTGCCTAAGCACCTTAGCTATGTAGACATAGCTAAGGGACAGGTTACCACCCAAAGTCCCATGCCAAGTATATTACTTAGGACCTGTTTCCCCGCTTACTTCCGCTCAGCGAGAGAATTTGCTTAGCAATGTGTTTAGCAATAGCAGTTCAATGAAAACTGTGGCTTAACTGTCGAGGACTGAGGGCAGCAGAAGCCTGTGCCCCCCTCCCCCATTTGAAACTTTGAAAGCCTATGCACAGGTCACAGTTAAGGTGCCTTCAGTGCCCCCTTTTCAAAATGTTTGCATCCCCGGGTGCCCCTCAGAAATTACACCCGAGTTAGGCCCTTGCATGAGGTTAGGTCACCTTCTCACTCAGATGGCCTGGCGCTGTGGTCTGTCCATAAATTGTCACTGGTATTTGGAAAGTGTTCAATCAACTTCTGTGAGCATTTTTTAATCAATATCTTTTCACGCGTATGATCTGTGTTGTATTTTGCCCAGTATTGCCCAGCTTCTGACTCTACCCAGGGATATCCTGATGGACGTGTTGGTGCACATTCGAAACAGGTTAGACGAGGAACAAAGGTTGACTGCATACAATCAAAATAATTTATGCTATCTGCTCAATAATTTAATCACCACAAAACCAAGTGAAATCAAATGAAAATGAAACAAAACATCCAAGCCTTTGTTGTGGTATTTTCTCCAAATTGGGCAGGCAGATTATCTGTGCTCATGTCTCAAAGAGTTCTTGCTTCAGATGAAGATGAATCAAAGGTGATGGCACCAAGTACTTACAACAGGACTCAAACTTGCTGGTGTTAAATTGGCCTTAAAAAAAAAAAAGAGATTAACTATTCAAGTTTTGTGTGGATTTCAGGAGACAAAAATAAAAATAGCACAAGGGAACTCACAAGAAGCAAAGCTTGTCGATCGCTTTAACAGAATTACAAAAACAAAATGTGAAAGGAATTTTTAACGTGTTTTAAATTTAACGCCTTCCTATTAGGAGTGAAGGACAAAGAATAAAGAAAAATTTATAAATGGGCATTGTATCCAGACTGCACAAATACAAAACAAATACAAATGAAATGGGGAAGTGAAGGTGAATGGAAATAGTCTGTGCCCTATGTCACACAGCTGATCATTTTCACAAATGTAATAAATTTACATTTCATCTGTTTAATGTAAGGTGGTGCCAGACTATGTTGGGTTCCAAACCTCACTTTCGGTTTTGTTAATGAGGCTTGATATAATTGATATAATTTATCACAAATTTTAAATTATTCTAAACAAAAACTGGCTTTAATATGTGTGAACTTTTATTTCGTTGCTGCTACTTGTACTGTCAGGCTCTCAATATGAAAGGTTTACCTCACTTTTCATTTCAAGATGGCTGACACATGAATGCAATCTACTGATTAGATTTAAATTGTGAGACCTTTTTCTGTATTCTGGCAGTGATTCCCTGGACAAGCAGAAAGTGCAGCTGCTGCTGTCGCGACTCATGCCCCTCATCCACTTCGATGCCAACCAGCCCCAGCACCGGTCCCTCTCCCCAACCCCGCTGCTGGCCAGCGGCATCCTGCAGAACAAGAAGATGAGCCTGCTCACGCCGCAGGGGGGCGGTGGAGCCGGGCGGCACGGAGCCCAGCCCCAGGCGGGGACGGCAGCCGGCTGCCAGCGGAACCCGTTCTACCTGGACGACGGCCTGGTCGCGGCCATGACCGCCTCCACTTATAGTGGCCTCGCTCAGCAGCTGCCGATGGAGGAAGGGGAGGGGGGTGTGGCTAGTGAGGAGGAGGTGAAGCCGTCCGGTCGGATGGCCCACCAACGGCCTTTGGGTCCCATCAGTGGTAAGACCAACATCAAGAGTTCTTCTCTAACCACACACTCATTGAATTATTTGTTGACCGAAGATCGCGACTCTTGATGATGCATAAGCTCATCAGTGTCTCTAATATGCGGCCAAGAGCCACAATAACTTTGTGTCCACCATTTACATTGCATACAGTTTGTTGTGTTTATAGTTTTCAATCGTATTGCATTAAGGGTGAATTAAACAGTATGGGAAAGTTTTCTAAAATGTTTTTCAAATTGAACGTAAATTCCCACCCTTACTTCTGCCGCTGGAGACAGGGGTAATAAGCTGGACAGTCCAACCTGGCAGCTGCCCCTGCAAACACAGACCTTCAGACTGAGCCCCCCTTGTGCCTCGTTGGCCTACTCACCGGTACCACCAGCCAGGATTTTGAATATGTCTGCGGTGTCTTTTCTTTCCCCCCTTCCCCTCTAAAAGTTGGAGTTGGCCGGAAAGTTGTTGGCGCAGTGCCTGAAAGTCCACAGATCCGGAACAAGCTCACCTCTGTTTCCACCAAGAGTCTTCCACCACTGGTCCCAGGTGCAAAACCCACCAAACCATTTGACTACAAAGGCACCAAGTCACTGGATCTGACTCTGGGTAAGTCGAATGTGATCTCCTTCTCCATAGAGACAAATGTCCTTTACCTTAAAGCATGATATTTTTACTACTTTTTCAGCGATAAGTGATTGATTCATGTGGGCAACATGCACCTGCCTTACATGTCTGGTACATTGATCCATGTATCTGTCTTGTTAGCAAGTATTGAGCTATTTGCATTTTATTATCTTTGACACACTCAACTTGATTATTTGGCCAAGTGGAAAAATGTTATGTTTTAGTTATCACAGGTTTTAAATTGTTCTTTGGATTTGTGATATCAGCACGGATACTTTTTCGTAGCCTTAAATAGTTTGAAAAAGTTGTTAAACGAGGCAACATGAAGGACATGTGGTCCTTTTTTCCTGCCTAAGCCAATTTCCTTTCGAAAATCACAAGCCTGCCTTTTAACGTCTTCAGTTGCGGCTGTGTAAAACATTGTGGCTGTGGGTAGCAGGGGCATGATATGTCGACAGGAAATGGCCACAGCCATTACCTTATGGCTTTTATAGGTGCACCTGTTATTATAAGCTATTGTCATTAAGTTTGGACACACCTTTATTGTAAGGTTGTGATTGTTCATGTGACTCCTGTTTTTTCCCCGCTTCCTATTTAGGACCATTACCCAGCCCTGACCACCATTCGCCGGAGAAACCCTCCACGCCCCGCTCCGCAAAGGCTTCCACCCTGTACGTGACCCTGCCCTCCGTCCTGTCACCCGACCGGACCGAGATGACCACGCCCTTGCAGCCCTACGGGCGGGTGTCGGGCCCCGGCCATGCCGAGAGGTTCGCCAACCAGTACCTGCATGACACACCCTCGCCGATTGCCAGCGAGGACTTTGTGAGTGGGGGTTCATTTTTTTTTTCTCTCTCTTGTCACCTTTGACAAAGGTGCAGCCAAGTCGCAAGTCAAATCAAAGAGGAATACCTTTGTCATTAATCAACTTTGCCTTTGCTACGATTCAGTTGCGGGGTAATCTTGACTAACTTGATACTGATTGTGACGAATATCTCGATCCTCCTTGCCAAGAAACAAAATTAATTAGCCTATTTGCCAAAGTTACGTTGAACAGTGATCATGACTTACTTGGCGCTGAACAGTCTGGGAAGACTTCATACCTTAATTCAAGAAACAAAATTACTTTGGTTGTAAATACAATTTGCCATTATGAATTAATTTAAAATGTGGCCATGTGGGCCCCTGCATTAAGCCATCATTTCCTACTTGCGTTTTTCAGTGAGTTACATATCTGCGGCAGTTTCTGAGTGTTATTGGTTTCAAGTTGCTCTGTAGACAAACCTTGCATTTTGCCCAAGCGGACACACACACAATACTGAAAACATCTTTTGAAAAGCGCCTCCGTTCCTATTGCACAATATGGACTGACCGTTCGGCAGAGCCGGAAATGGCATGACAACTGTGCAACAGATTCACTTTTGTAATGAATCACGCAAATGTCTTTACTCAAGAAATGGCAGTCTTTGGAAATATCTTTATCTCTTACCAATGTTCATCTGATCAATACCTGTGCAGTTTTATAATAATATAAATGCCTGACTTCTATTTTCTTTGTATAAATCAACCTTTTGAGACGCTGGTCTGGCAGTGGGTTTCCAACTGTTTGAATTGTACCATTAATCACCGTTTTTTTCCCCCAATCCTTCCACGCATGCAGCCTGAATTATTTTGGTTTGACAATGAGGTAAAACTAACAAATTATTAATAGCTTGCAGAGAGTCACTTGCTGGATGAATAGAAACCTTTGTTTGCTCAATTTACTAATCCCTCTGACATTAATTTCTGACTTTCAAAGCAAGGAGTTCTGCTCATGTAGGATAAAAAGCAGTGTTGTAGTTGAGGCATCACACGACCATGCACAAGACCATTCTGGAGACCAGTCACGAGACCAGTCACAAGACCAGTCACAAGACTAGTCACAAGACCAGTTACAAGACCAGTCACAAGCAACAGGGTGAACAGTGACAACGAAATGTTTTTTTCTCCAGTTCATTTGAATAGCTTGTGACTGAAATTCAGCCTGGAGGTCACGTCTTGGTCTTGTGATGGTCTTAAGAGGTCTTGACCATATGACTGGGAGAAAGGACGGGCAGACTCATCATTCCTGCCAAGCTCAGTGCAGCACAATTTACTTAATTGCTACTAACCTCTCTTATCTATTGCATCACTGATGATATCTTCAACATTGACAACCATAATGTATCAATATTCCTAGGAAATTCTTCATGCTAGTCTCTGTTTCAAGTCGTGAACTCATACTTGAGTTTTTCTTCTGTATTCACACTCATTTCAATATACTCTTGCTGAATCCCAAGATATAGAGCATTTATAGTTAACCACTTGCTGCCAGGTGGAATTTGAAGTTGCATGACGTAAACCCGTGAGATTTTCAAGATTTTCCATTTTCAAAATTCTTTAAAAAATCACAGCTTCATTTACTGGATGTTTACACCCACATGAATAACTGTCTGGTGACTGCTCTAATCTGACAGATAACATCGATTGATGCTCGAGTATTTCAGCCAGGGATGCCGCCTTGTAAAATGAGCCAAGATTGTGTAGTGTTATGTAACTTTCTTTTGTTCCCCAAACTGGCACTGTACGCTAATGGCGTCTTTTCAATGGGGTCCAGATTAGCGTACAGCGGTAGGTATCGCTCAGCACTGGAGCACTTGTCCCAGTGGTAATCCGCTCGTGCTGAATGCCACAAACAGTGATATAATCTCTCCAAAAAAGGACAGATTTCCTCTGCTATATTGACAACTGAAAAAAATGTTGGTAATTTCCAGCAGCTCGGTCTTTTGTTCCGAGTACAGTCTTTTGTTACAAAGCCCAGCTCTTTTGTCTGGTTTTGGGCTCCCCGGTTTCGTGTATTTAAGCCTATGTGCCCGAAATGGGTTCCCCGGCAGCAGGTGGTTAATTAATATCTCCAATTCAGTTTTCCTCCCCCAACACCAACTCATACTAATCTGCAGACTTGTTAGCCATGTGCCATATGTGAGCGGTGTAGCAGTTAACCTTTTGCAATTTGCATGGCAAAATTAGAATGCACTTATTTTTCACTTATTGCAGTCCTCTCTTTTTTTCTATTGCACCTGCGGCATCCCTACATCGCCTTGTGAAATGAACTAGACTAAAATATGCTCTTTCTGTAATGCTAACTTGCAAAGCAGGAGCACTCTCGGATACTGTAGTAGTGTGCAAAATATAAAAGTAGTTTTATGAGCAAAATGCACCGCTATGATGGAAGATTTTAGTTTGAAACAAAACAAAGCCATCTTCAGAATCGCAATCTTCTCTGCCAAAGCAAATGCATTTTTAGCAGATTCTCTGTTACTTTGTACTCATTCATTCATTTCAAAATAAGAGACTTAAATTGGTGTTGGTTTTTTGTGCATTTTGCAGCATCCCCTCCATGCTGTGTCTCCATCCCTGTCCACTGGTGTGCCCAAGGCTCCCCTGGGTACCCCTGCGACCAACATCCACCAGCCTTATAAGCCATTGTCGGCCAGCCAACACAGACCTGGTCGCTCGCCAAGCCCGACCAAGCAAGCAGCCGGTACCCCGCATAGGGAGATCAACCCCACCTCGGCACCAGCTGACCCCTTGAATGCAGATGCCCTGGGTACCATCCGAGAAGTTCACAGCGAGCTCCCCACCTCCTATCCAGGGACATCAGCCATGGACACTAGCCTCCCGACGTCCCCAATGAAGCACGGCGTGACTCCCGTCTCAACCCCCTGGGGCAACTGCACCAGCATCACCACGGGCGCACTCTCTGAGGGTGCAGGCCGGTCCCCAGTGCCACCCCTGACTCCTCAACCCTCCACAGCCACCCCAGAACCCTGGCCTGTGGTCGACGAGCGGGACTTCATGACATCCCCGGAGAAGCCTCGAGATGCAGCGCCTTGCCAGGCAGTCAACCTGGCCACTCCCACGGCCCCGCCTCCGTCCCCCGAGCCACAGGAGCTGAAGAACGAATTTGAGTTTGCTGTCAACGACATGAGCAAGAGTGGAATGACGTCGCTGACGCCACTTGTGGAAGAGGGAGAGGAGGAAGATGAAGAGGAAGAGGTGGATGTCGGTTGGGGCAAAATGAAGGAGGCTGCTTCTCCTAGTGAGGACCTTAAAGACAGTGTTGAGGAAGGTCCACGCAAAACTGAGGACATCAAGGGAGATGCTGAAAGTAAGACAGAAAAGGGTGCCTTCATGAGAGAGGACACTAAAGAAGATACTGAAAGTAAGATAGGAGAGGATGCTTCTAAAAGTGAGGACATTATAGGTGTTAAAAGTAAGGTAGAGGAAAGTGCCCAGAAAAGTGAGAACGTCAAAGAAAATGAGAGTAATATAAATCAGGAGGGTGTTTCCAAATGTGAGGATGCAAAAGAAGCTGTTGGCAGTGAGATAAACGAGACCGGAACACAGGAAACCAAACCTGAGATTGAGGGTCAGACACATCAATCTGCTGGTGGTGTACTGCCTTGTTCGGAAAATGACCATCTGATGACCACCTGTGATGTTACCAAAAAGGACGGAGCAGCAGGTCCCGACCCAGACACAGGAGGTGAGATTGCTGCTGGTTTGTTGGAGACTGGTGGTGGCAACTCGTTGCGTGAAGCTGGACTGGCGAAGGAAACACCCGAGGTTCAAATGGACAAGGATTCAAGTCCAAGGACAAGTTCACAGACGGAGCAAAACAGTGCCGCAGAGGTAGCAGGGGATTCGGAAACAGTTTTACCCACAGGGTCTCCCGTGGCAAATGATACAGGGCGGGAAACTGACGACAACGAGGGATCCCATGATGCACCTGGACTTCCAGATTCAGACCCCATACCAGACGGGCAAGACGCAGGGATCACCACCGAGCACCAGGAGGATGCGGATAAAGATGACGATGTCCCACCGAACACCCAAGTGGTAGAGAGGCTGGACACGACAGATATGTCCAAAGACGAGGGGAAAACATTGCTTGATTCAGACCGTGGTGTTGACTGGGGACGTGAGCAAGTCCAAGAGGACAACTGCTCAAGTCCAGCGGAATGTCATAATGCTGAAAATGATCAGAATACAGGCATTAACAGTCACGAAATTCCTCGGGAGGTGAAAGAAACCCCTGCAGGAGATGCAGACCCCGTTAATGACACTGAAGGACAGATCTCTGATTTGGGCATGGGTATAACTGACTGCTGAATGCAGACGGCCTTTTCAGTGAAGATGGCGTAATGGCCATGGGCCTTGAAAAAATTGCGGTCCCCCTGGCCCAAAGCCGTGTACAGAGAGTTAAGACACAAGTATCACCGGGGCCTGTTGTTTGTTTCACGCGGATTCCTGACATTGGTTCACTGACACCAGGACCCGCCTAAATGGTGAATCAGCATTGAGATTACTGGTTATGATCCAGAGCCGTGGGAAATAAACAGGCCCTCTATTGTTGGAAACAAACCGGCAGGTGTATAGTGCAGTTGGCTCTACTCTACACAAAATGAACAGCCATTTTGTCTCCTAAATCTGAAACGGGTGCTACTCTCTCTGTAAACAGCTCTGACATGGCCTGTTTTTTTCAGTGTGGGGGGGGGGGATTTGCGTCAGTGAATAAGTGTTGCACTCAGATATTGAAAACTTGATGCTATATAGCACCCAGCCAATTTCAGCCTTTCGTAAAAACAGTTTTTTCTGTTTTACCAGGTTTGACATTGAATTCACATTGCAGTGTTTGACAGCGTTGCCACATGCATTTTAGAAAAAGTCTGTTTGTGTTGCTTTGCTGACAAAAATAACACGTTAACGCCAAAGGACACCAGGTTTGGGTTTTAAATGTACAGTGTACCTGTTGGTCAGTTCTTCATTTGATTCCTTTTCCAGCCTTTTTGCTTCTTCCGCATTGAACTTTGTTCCCCCGTCATTAAATCAAAAGTGCACCTTTTAAAAAAATGTCATCACATTTGTTAGCAATTGTGAATGAGGAATTTATAAAGATTGAACTCTTAAACAGTTTGAGTGGAATTCTGTTTACACTTTCAGCCAGATTTTGATGAACCAAAAAATGAATAATATTTTGGCAACATTTCCAGGGTAACTCGTACTCATACACATCCAAAATACAAACTATGCCCAAACTGAATATTTGAACATTATCTTAAATAAATTGAGCTGTACATATATTTATATGGTTAACCATTTTTCATAGATTTTGTCTTTTAATATTGGCTTTTTGAGAGTACATTTCTAGGCAGCTTTTTTTAGGGCTAAAGTTGCTGTGTTGCCAGAATTTTCCGATTGAGATTCCTCCAATTCTTTAAACCCTGTTTTGTTTAAGGGCGGGTCCAGTGAATGGCTATTTTTGGTTACTTACCCTTCCAAAAGTGTTTTAGAAACGCACATGCAGCCTCGCCGCTCATGAAAGGCTGTAAAAAGTTTCATGAAAAAAAATCCAAATTTGTAACCCACCTGAAACACGTGTGGACCCGGAATGTTCCTGGTTCTGTTTAACTTTGGCAGGAAAAAAACTGTATGCATTGCATAATTATTTCATTTTCCAGGATGACAATAGGTCCGAATAAATTTTTAATCATTAAATTATGGAAATGATGAGCACATGTATAATTTTTTTTTTCAGAAAATAAATGTATTCTCGCCGAGTTGTCCTTCCAAGCTTGGAGTCCATTATTAAGAGTTACATGTACTTGTAGTTCCGTTTAAAATGTTGAATTTGAAAGAACTTATGGTCGGTAAAAAAAAAAATACTAACCTTACCCAGAATGCTAAGTGTTGGCTCTCTCAATTAAATAAAATGGCCGGTAAAAGCACTCAATAATTTGTTATGAAAGTATTCCAAGTCGGCTATTTTGCTCTGAATTTTTTTCATAGCCCGGTTTCTAGTGTGAACAGGCCGAGAATTATGATTAGGCAACGTGCAAACAAAACCCCTGGCTTTGCGCCCCCCCCCACACACACACACACTGGGCTGGCACTTGATACCGAACCCTCGGGCTCGAGTCACTTCGACTATGGAGGAATAAAACCGTGACATGCGTCGACACTGCACTGCAGCCAGCAAAAATTAGAAAGTGGGTCCTAGATCTTGGAGAGAAAAACTGGAAAAATTCAACCTGGCCGTTTACGAAAATTGTGTCCGAAACCTTGTTAGTTTAACCGTGTCAGGGACCATTACTACGGAATGTAGGTCCTAGTCGTCTAATCTGTCCTCCCTGGTCGCTGTTGTTACGGATTCGTTTTCTAAATATGATCGATTGACCAATATATTCATTTTTATTCCGAAAAAATTACTTGCCCCAAAGATCGAAAAGTGATGATATCATAAATACTGCGATGCTTAAGTCCTAAAGAAGAGGCAAAATGCGTATCTGGAGCAGGAGGTGAGCAATTCTCCTCCCACCCAACGGAGGCCCCCCACCGAGCCCCGTCAATGAGGTTCATGGTTCAAGTGACACTCAGGGGTGCCAGTATGGGTCAGGGGTTAACGGGTGACTTTCCAACGTGTACGTCTATCCAACTTGACCGGATGATGTAACATTTCGTTCACGTGTGCTTTCCTGTGGTACTCGGTGGACCGTACGTGGGCCGGCCACGGCCGGCTCTGTTAAACAAACATTGATGTCATCATGCAGTACGTACTAGGCCTATTTTTGATACAACAACGTGACACTTAACAAAGTTAGGTTACATTTCAGTAATCTGTCAAAATCTCATTCAGTATGTCGTATTCATCACGCCCAATTTTATTATTTCTGATCCCTCCACTGGTTAAAGGTTGTGATACGTAATTGATGCTCTGCACAAAAGTACATGAGTGCTCTCCAATCCTACAGCACCTGTACGAAGTATTCAACTCCAAATTTACATGAGCGGTATTCTAGTGCCCACGAATCCACAACTAGAACCCACTAGGTGGGAGGAAAAAATTAAAGCCTTCTTAACATCTTGTCTTGTTTTAGTGTCTTTGTTCGTTCTGTGGCTATTAGTACGGCTCAGCAAAAATATTGACGAAGGGGACACCCGGATTTGAACCGGGGACCTCTCGATCTGCAGTCGAATGCTCTACCACTGAGCTATATCCCCAACTGATTAATTAGCATCAAAAGTTGGATTAGTAACTCTCACATGCCATTTGCTGACAATCATTGTGCATGAAGCGTTTTGTTGATATAGGGATATGTGACTTGCTTTTTACATGTAGTCAGTGACAATCCAAGTGTAATATACATGTACCACGAGTTATTTCAACTTTCTTTCAAGGGGACGTATCTTCGACTACAAATAAAAAGGTCTTCGGCTCTAATCTAGCTTCCCGTACTTAAAAAAAAATTATTGACATTACTTGTTTTACATGTACATGTATCCGTATGTTATTAGCCCATGAGAAACCAGGTTTTTGAAGTAACAATCATCTAGGTCTTCTCATAAATTCTTTGGAATTATTGAGCTTCAATCTTTGCCTATCAAAGTTATTAAAGACTTTTAAATTCTCGTACTGGGTTTTCAAAATTATGCCTAGAAATTCCAGCAGAGCATCCCCTACACTTCTTCAGCAACCACGCCCCAATAAACTAGAAGGAAATTGTAGAGGGCGCTGTCTATTGATATTTCTATTGTTACTTTTTTTTTTTTTAGGAATTTCATAAGCATGGCAAAAGATTGAGTTCTTAAAAAGTGTGAAGGAGATTCTGTTCACACTTTCAGCTGGACTTTGATGCACCAACTGTGGATAAAAGTTTGGCAACATTTTCAGATTTACTCTTAAACATTCACAATACAAACTATGCCAAAATTGAATATTTGAACATAATAGACCTGTTAGATTGAGCTGTACATATATTTAAACAGGTAACCATTTTTTCATAGATTTTTTGAATATCCTTGTTGAGAGAACGTCTTTAGGCAGCTTTTTAGTGTTAAAGTTGCTGTGTTGCCAGTGTTTTCCCAATTAAGGTTCCGTCCATTTTTATCCAGTTCTGTTTAAGAGCGGGTCCAGGGGGATCGGAGGCGATGGCCTGAGGGCTTTGCCCCTCCGCAAAAAAAAAGCCACTTTTTAAATTAATACTAAGTGAAAGGTAATTTTTGAGTTAGTTAATTTCCCTTCCAAAGTGTTTAAAAAGCCACAAGATGTAGCTTAATTAATCGCTAAGAGAAGCCGTAAAAGGTTAAATGAAAAAAAATCAAACCTTTAGACCCCTCCGGAAACACGTTTGGACCCCCTAAAATTGCTTCTGGGTCCGTCCCGGTTCTATTTATAGTTACTTTCACATAAAAGACCGTGTACAGCGTGTAATTATTTTGTTATTTTTGAGATGACTCCAAATTGAGTTTTAAACATAAAATTACGGAATGGATGAGCACATGTATAGTTATTTTAGAAATAAATCTATTCTCGCCGAGTTGACATTCCAGGCTTCGAGTCCATTGATGGGAGCTGCTGTAGTTTCGTTTAAAAATGTTGAATTTAAACGAACTTATGGTCGGTTAGAAAATGTTAACCTTACCCAAAACTCCAAGTATTTTACTGATTCAATGAATGTGTGCACGAAATAAGTCAGGGGTGGAAAACGGGGATTTGTCGTGCTTAATTTAAAAGAATTGGCGGAGAATACATGCATATGTAGTACCGTTTTTGAAGTGTTGGCGCTTTCATTTCGGGATAATAAAACAGGCGATAAAAGCACTGAATAATTTATTACAAAAGTATTCCAAATCGACTATTTCGCGCTCTATTTGTTTCCATAGCCCGATTTTGGTAGTTGTAAACGGGACGAGAATTGAGGCAACATATGCTCATAAAGGCCCAGCTAGCTGCACGCATTCACCCCCCCCCCACGGCTGTCATTCAACGCACCGGCCACCTTTTATTAAAATCTTTAGGCTTACTTCGGCACTGCACTCTGCAGCCGGCAAATATAAAGTGGGTCAACCTGGACCCATGAGAGGTAAACTTTAAAACTTCAACCCGACCATTTACAAAAAAAAAAAAAATTGTGTCCAATACTTCAACTGTAACTCTGAGACAGAACGCAGGCCCTCATCGTTTGGTCAACAGACTGCTGTCCCTGGTATTGTGGAGTGAATTTTTTGCTTTACTGGACTGGTACTGACGGTAGCAACGGCACATCCAGAGCTTTTTTTTAATGGATTTATTCTAATGATCGCTTGACCAATACATATATTTTATTCCGAAAGATTCCTGACCCCTTGAAGATTGAAAAGTAACGGTATCATTTCTATACTGCGATGCTTTATTCCCAAAGAAAAGGCAAATTTGTATCTGGGGGAGGGGGCAGGCAATTCCCCTCCCCCCACCGTATCAGTACCCCCGACGGAGCCAATGAGGTTGACACTCGGGAGGTGGGCAGGGGTTAAGGGGTGACTTTCAACAAGACCTCCGTACTGATGATGTCACGTACACTTTCTTCACGTGTGTGCTTAGCTATGGTGCTCGGTGGACCGTTGGTTCCCTACTGGATTCGAAGGAAAGTGCACATGTAGATAAAGATTGACGTCATCAGCGCAATATAGGCCTATTTCAGTTTTAAGAAATGCTTCGATACAACACGCCTTCATCTGTCAAAAAATCATTTATGTCGTATTCATCACACCCAATTTTAATAACACTCAGTCACCATCTTCATT
This sequence comes from Acanthaster planci, assembly GCF_001949145.1. The sequence continues at coordinate 3,200,255 of NW_019091381.1, read as the reverse complement.
AGTTTGAATTTAAAAACCGGGCAATATAGTCAAAAAAAAGTCAATATAGGACTGCATCTCGCCTTGTTATAGCGTGCATTTGTTTTCTATGGCTATTCGCACGGGTCATCAAAAATACTCCACATAAATATTTGGAAGGGGACACCCGGATTTGAACCGGGGACCTCTCGATCTGCAGTCGAATGCTCTACCACTGAGCTATATCCCCAATTGATTTTCCTACTACTAAAAGTCATGTCAGTAACTCTCACATGCCATTTGCTGTGCAGGAAGCGTTTTGTTCAGTTGATTGGGAAATGACTGGATGACTTTCTGCGTCTTGCATCATGCTTTTCAGCAACCACGCCCCTTAATAAGCGAGAAGTGAAAATGTAGAGGGCGCTGTTTATTGTTACCATTGGAAATCCACGTAAACATGGCGACTTCCAGTATCGCACTGAAATTTTGTTAAGACATGTAAGAGATTTCGCCAAAGTAACAGTGGTGAGTAATTATAGGCCCTATTTGATCTGTTACGCCCCAACCATAGCGTCTGTCAAAACTACAGTTGGGGCAGTCCCAACTGTAGTGCTGGCCCACGTATTGTTCTTGGCTAGTCCGACTGGCATGACTGGCATGACCGAGTAACGTTAGGCCTAACCACTATTTTGGACCCTACAGATCGCCTTTCAAGTACCTTCCATAGGCTTTTACTTCCATTCATTCATTTCACTCAAAATATCTCCTACCCCGAGTCAAAATCCTCCGAATTCACCTCTAAACATGCTATACAGCCTTTTTTTTTAAATTACAGGGAGTAATTGTAGAATACCCTGCCACTCTAAAAAACGACCCCTGGAATACCCCCATAGCTGTTGTGTCCGACGTCCCCTCCGCTCCCACAAACACCACAGAAAAGGGGCATTTTCGCCATAGGCTCGACATGATGTTTAACATGGCACGAACATGGGTTCTGTTCTAGTTGTGTGCCCATAGAAATGCTGTTCCATTTCCCCCAAGAGTTCTATGTAAGTTAGCTTACATACGTGTACCTTTGTTTTGAGAACCAAGGAAAAAACGGGCCAAAACCATGGTGTTTTCCAAAAAAAGGTGCAAATATTTCCTGATCAGCTGATCAGTGTCATGCGGTTCACATGTGTACTTGCAAAGATGAGCCATAAACAAATGGTCCACTATGGCTGCGATCGATACACAAGACATGGAAATTGGCTGCAGCCACTTTCCATACATGTGTGTGTAATTCTTAGCCGCGCTGGTAGAAATGGCAGTCGGCTGCGGCGCGCTGGGGGTCACACTGACCACATCACATTGTACAGTTTCAATTTGAACATAGCCGCCAAACTTTGAACCGCTCAGCAAACAGTCGTCAACACGCGTGTGCCAACACAGCATGCTTTCTGTGAATGGTCCGCTAGGCCGACGTGCCATAACGTCATCAACAGGACATCAACATTGAATTCGTCGATGAGACTGTATTCGATTTGAAGGGGAAAAGCCAAAGCCTATAGAAGGTACGTGGACCCTACTATCGCCAAACCATGTCCAAATATTTAAAAAAGGCGATTTGTAGGGTCCAAGAATACTGAGACTAAACCTTTTGTCAAGTTTATGCATCTTACACTTCACACAATTCATCTAAAATATGGCACTTCATCTATGACATGACACCGTAAACAATGACTATGACTTTGGCACATGCTGACACATGCACACTGGATGTCTGTGCTGTAGTTGGGACATGCTGTTGCTGGATACGTACACACTGGACCTCTTTGCTGTAGTTGGGCCGGCCCAACTATAGTTGGGACTGATGTTATAGTTGGGGCGTAACAGGTCTTTCTTCTTTAAACAAATGGTCTCAATACGAAAAGTAGATGATACAAGTTGTTTCTCCCCATGTTTGTTAATCTCTCATTTTGTTTTCTAAATAAACAATTTGGTATTTTCCCTCCCAAAATTTCTGGGCATGTTTTTGCTTTCCGGATGGCTAATAGGTCACTAAAGGGAATAATTACTGGCGTTCGTATGTGGAACTCTTTCCCGTTGCTCTTGAGAGCATGTTTGCATTGCACGGGTGTGTAGTCACATGTGATGATGATGCCTAACGGCGATGCCCAGTCAGGAATCTGAGATTCTGAGACTTCATTGTCTTGTTTATGTTTTAGCTTCTCCCGCAGCATGGAGGGCTCAGAAAAGATGTCAGGAGGTAGTCAGGAAGAGGCTACCACTGAAACTTCACATTCAAACCCTGTGCCTTCGAAAGTAGAAAATTTACCGGAAGAAACAGTTGATCAGGTGAACACCTCCCCCGGCCTGGAAGATCAAGTACAAACTTTGACAGATCCTGATGATAAGGTGTCATCAAAAACTGGGGAGAAACCCAGTGACAAAGACACAGTGACACCTGAAAACAACGGCAGCAGTCAGTCCTCTGAACAGGAGCAAAGGAGTAGCCCTCCAAATCAAATGGACTCTTCTAAGTTAGACTCACCTACTGTAAGGACTGACTGTCCCACTGAAGGGGATCAGGATGGTACCACTGTAGAAGAGGGGGAGGTTGAACACGAGGGGTCAGCCAGCCCAGAGAGAACTGAGAAGAGTCTTGATAATTCGTCTCCTGTTGTGGAAGATGTGGGGAACAACGGGAGAATAAGGTGGACAGTCCGGTTGAATGTTGAAGCCGATGTTGCAAACAATGCAAGTATTCAAAGGAATGATGCCAGCCAAACACAGCTCAACTCCAGCAATCAAGCTGCTCTGGAAGAAGGTGTTATAGAACACTCCAACAGCACCAGTCTCCCTGTTGCTGTACCCGCATCTGACCCAACCGAAGCTGAGCAGGAAAACGGCACTGCGCAAGGAGTGGATGAAAAGTGCCCTCCCGTGTCCATTCCCACCCCAGAATTGGACAGGCGGATTAGCGTGTCAGAGGTTGTGAAAGAGACTAGCAACTCGGTGACCCCGAGCAAGCCCGGGACACCCGAAACAGGGATTTCCGTCAACACCAAAGGAGATCTGGGCCTTCAGTCCAGGCTGACCACCCCACACCCTCCCAGCAGGACCCATCCAGACAGGCCCCAGACCGAGGCGTCCGGCAGCACCGAGTTCACGTATGACGAGAAGAAGGACTTCAGGACACCAGACTACGAGTACGCCCAGACGCCCCTGTTCTCAGTCCGGGGCGACTCGGCCCTCCGGCAGGAACGGAGGACAGTCAGCCGAGGGGACAGCACCAAGAGCGTGACCTTTGCCGATGACCTGATGGGCAGGAAGAGTGCCAAGGATTACGAGGTGGAAGAAGGAGACGAGGAGGCAGGGGACTCAACCCGAGATGCAGGAGATGACGAGACCAGGATGCCAGAAGCAGGCAAGGGAGAAACCGCATCCACGGTCGAAGGTGAAACCGCAGCGGACGGCGCAGGCGAAGAATTGCCAGAGGAGAAGGAGGTATGTTTGTTACCCCTCACAAATAGGAACCCTCTGCTGTTGAAACTCTGGCTGTGTCCGAAATGTTGGCTACGGCTCAGAGAAACACGCATGGAAGCTGCTAGCTAGTGACTCAGCCATTCAGCATGTGTTTCTCCTAGCCGCAGTCAGTTATTTTAGCCTGTGCCAAGCCGAAAAATTTCATGGCTAAAATTCCCTTCAGAGTGACCTTTTTCCAAAAATTGAAAGAAATTAAACAGATTTATAATGTGGTAATATCAACAATATGGGAAAGTTTTACCGCACTCTTGGGCACCAAATGACTCTCAATGCACTTTACACCAAGCTTTTCCCTCTCGCCGGGCCCCAACGCATTCTTGTAAACCATTTCAACTCCCTGGGGAATTTACAACCATCAGTGTAACCATTTCAGGTGCTAACCAGGTTAATCAATCACAATTAACCCTCTGACTGGAGAGAGGCAAGTGAAGGTAAAATGGCTTGCTCAAGGACACAGCGTATGCCCCAGCGCAGGATTGGAACTATGACCCTATGATCGGGAGTTAATTTACAAACCCTAACCCCTAGGCCACACGTCCCTCATCGATGTCCATATGGCACCCTTACTTCTGTTCCACGGGCAATCCTTACTTTCAGGACTCTGCAACCGTATAACATGTATTTTGTAACTGCCAAACTCCTCCCCATGGTGACTTTTCAAGGCTGAAAAATCTCCGACTGAGAATCTCCGACTGATAAACACCTTGTTAGAAATTGCAAACCTGAGTGAAACAAAAATGTAGAAGGACCCCGAAAGTAAGCACTGCCGTCATTTTTAACCCTGCACTTGAAAAAAATACTGACACATTCAGTCGGCAGAGACAGCAGCCGCTGACCTCTTCCCGACGGCAGTCAGCGAGGAGAAGATCGAGGAGGCCAAACAGCGGAGGAAGGAGCGAGCTGCCAGCGACGCAGCGCTCAAGGAACAGCGGCTCGTGGGGCTGTTCGGGGCACCACGGCTGGAAGAGAAGCACTCCATGGAGGACGTCGTGGGCAGCAGAGCTAGGGAGCAGTAAGTTGTATCTTCAGTAGTTCTCATTCTGTCTTGTCACCTGAGAGTTCTTACATGCTTGCTCTGTAACTGTGGGGGACAACACACGTGTTGAAGCATTCGTGACTTTCCTGTTTTTCCTCTAGCTCTGCGATACCATTTTGAACTCTTGGATCCATGTCTAATGCTGTTTAATAAACACTAATAACAGGGGTGTGATCTTGTGTGATTTATTTCCATATTTCAGGATTTTTGACCTCCCAGATTGTGGAAGTCAGATTTTAATTTATTTTGTTACCATTGAGCAGTTTAGATAAAAGGACCAAGTGCAAGATTCACATTATCTAATATCTATTTGTGAGAAAACTTTTCAGCCCCTTAAATTCACAATTGTTGTCACTGTTAACACCCTACTTGATATTTCCTGAATTTGGCATTATCCATCTGTCAATTATTTATTCATTCATTAATATCATTATAATATTATATAATATAATAACATTATTATGATTGATATTAGCTAATATTAATTAGCTAAAGGCTCCTCCCCCTTTTCAAACTTTGTATTTTGTTTGTATTTAAATTACTGACCCTCTCAAGAATAGTTTCCTCTTTTGCAAACAAATTTTTCACCGACCATTCTGTGCACTGCAGTATTTTACTCCAGGCAAAACATCCCACGTAACATGCAAAATCTATTATGCCTTTCCCTTATAATGCTCCACAGCTTTGATAAAGGCTGCGTTTGCCTGTCTGAGCTGCAATACGGTCAGGCCGTCGTCTGCTTCGACAAGGCCATCAACCTGTGCTCCAAGGAGGTGCGGTACTACCTGATGCGGGGGGAGGCCTACCTGCAGTTGTGCGACTTCCAGTCGGCCATCTTGAACTTCAAAAAAGCATGCGTGCTGGCCCCGGACAACGACGCCTATTACAGCCGACTTGCGTTTGTGTACTATTTCCAGGTGAGAGATTAAAGCCGTGTCTCTAATAGCTTGGGTGCATCTTGAATTTACACACAAGACTAAATTTCGTGGCTACGGCTACTTCCAGTAGAGTCATGTGTAATTTTAAGCCGTAGCCAGGAAGTTCAGGTGCAACCTTCTATTCGAGTATCCCATCTTCAGCGCTGTCGTCAGTTCCATCACAAGTCCATCAAAGTCTGGCCATAAGCAAATCTTGTCTTTTCACGAGACCAATTGCTATTTGTAGCAACGGGCTATACAGTAACTAAGGAATCCTATGTCACAGTTGCCTAGAACAGCTTGTGACTAGATTGGGAACTGAGAGTTTCCGAGGACTTGTAGTGCTCTTTGCTTTAACTCTGGTCAGCAGCGAGCCGGTAATAGAACGAGATTTTTTACGTAGAGTGCATGTTTACTGGGCAAGGTTTTCTGAGCTATGTGATACCAGGCTGTAGTTGTTAGAATCTGTGGGCATCCTTTCATATTTCCACCCTTCTTTGGATCACAGGGGCAGACGTTGTTTGACCAGTGCCTGTTTGCCGAGGCCCTGGAATCCTTCTCCCGCGCGTCTGAGATGAGACCGGAGATTGTTGGTTACCACACAAGGAGGTATGTATCGTGCACTGCAGTCCTGCCGGGAACCAGCCGGGATAACCGGTTTTGACCAGTTCAAACCTGTTCAAACCAGATCAGGCTTGCTCAGGCTGAGGTTACTGTTTTCTTCAATGATCTGCTTAGTTTTTAATTAGGGCCCAACGTACGCACACTCATGTCGTAAAAAAATGTCTCACTGGGGACGAAGAAGACTATGCAAGCGAAACGTTGTTATCCCTTTTCATTTGGTCTATAGCTCCATCTTTGGAGCATTATGTCATTTCATCCGAACAGTTCATTTGCCATGAAAGGCCACCATCCACCCCAAGCAGAAGCACCACCTCTTCGGTTGAAAAGAGCCGTGGTCAGGAGGTTTCATTTTGTGGATAGCAACGCCAACGTGACGCATGCATTTCCTAGTCCTTTGTGAACCAGCAAACTTCAGTTCCGACCAAAGGAGCCAGACCAAAGGCCTGTAGCAGTAAATGAAACAGGCATCACAAGTATTGTTGAGCGAAAAAGTAGACTAAATTTTTTTCTCAAGCATTTGCCAAAGTTTCATTCTGAGAGTACAATTTCGGAATGTTTTGTCGTAGTGTGGCGTGCCTCGCAGCCTTACAGAGGCACGGCGAATGCCTGGCGTTGGTCAACAAGCGGCTGGAAGTGGAGCAGAACAACCCCGACCTGTACATCATGAGAGCACGCCTGCATGAGCTCTTCCGGAACGTGAGTGAATGAATAACGTTGACCGATAGATAGTGGTCTACAAAACTGCACAAAATGTCTTAAGTATGTTACACTTGCGACACCAACGATTAGACCTGTCAGAAATTGTACGATGATACCTTTAACAGATCGCATAACACATGGCTCCATCCCCCCGGCGTGACCATCGGCCTCTTGGAGGAGGGGAGCGATTGAGGCAAAATAGCTTGCTCAGGAACAGTTTGCAGCTCGTTTGTCGAAACTCTCTGAGGTGTCTTCCAACAGGTCATTGCATCTGTTTACATTTTTCAAAAGACTCGCGTTGCAAAACTCTGTGCAAAAGTTTTAATTGCCCGCAATCAGGTATCTCGCAGTGACAGAAATCAGAGGCAGAAATACCAACTGGATAAACATTTATTTTGATTAACTTCGCATTCTGAAGGCAGACAAGACTGATTAAAATTCAATTATGCATGCTTATTATTCAACAGGGAGCATTTATTATCCATTCACATACATTCTCTGCCCTTCTAGACGTCCCTGTGCTACTATGACCTGAAGGACGCCATCGCCCTGGACCCCGGCCAGGCCGAGGCCAGCGCCCTCATGAGGCAGCTGGAGGCCAGGGCCGAGGAGAACCGCAACCACGCTGTCCGCCTGCAGCTGCAAGGGAAATTGAAGGAGGCGGTGCACAAGATCACGGAGGCAGTGGAGACCAACCCGGCCGTGGCCGACTACCACCTGCTCAGGTTAGGAAAGCCTGATCACTGTATTTCACCGGATACTTGTTGGGCATGCGAATGAACTGTAGAGGGCGCTATTCAGCTTACTTGTCTTTGTCATGTGAGGGTGCACTCTTACAAGTCAAGTCTAGCACATGGGAATGGAAGTTTCCCCTCCTTTGATAAGAAATGTTTGTTAGTAGGTTCCTTTTTTTCAATTTCTCCTGAAAGCAAGGGTTCTTTGGAAATGTTCTTGGAACCAAATCTTGTAATCCTGAGGGAACCTTTGGAAAGAAGTTTTGTTCAGGCTTAGACGGATGGACTGATGCAAACCTTTGGTGTTGGATTGGGATTGTAATGTGTCAGCTTGGGTAGAATTTGAACCCAGGGTGCAGAGGTGGAAGGCAAGGACAAGAACCACTGTGTCAGCCTGACTTCCAGAAGTCAGTCAGAACCATTGCTGTGGCTGCATCCCATCTCCATAGACACATGCATTACTTCTAGCCACAGCCAGGTGATTTGGACACAGCCACATTTAGATTTACACCCGTTGTTTTCTCCCGCCCCACACAGAGGTGCTCTTCATCGCCGTCTCCACGACTACAATGCCGCCATCGACGACTTCCTCCTGGCCCTGGACAAGACAGACCACAACGAGCAGAGCCGCGTCTACTTGGAGGCCCAGCGCCAGCTCCTGCTGACCTACAACGACTTCGCCGTGGAGTGCTTCCTGGGGGGACACTTTGAAGAAGCCATCATCCTACTGAACAAGGCCATCAAGGGGGAGAAGAGAGAAAAAGGGCTTTATATCAACAG
>NW_019091381.1:3164811-3191069 GCF_001949145.1 Acanthaster planci | reverse complement strand
TCGGATTCTTAGCAGTTTATAAAGCAACTTTTGTGTCTTATGTATGGAGTTAAGTTTTGCTATTTCTTAAAGATTCACTTTTGTTTCTTCAACCCTCTCTGGACTAGACTGCTTCTTCCGTTTAAATGAGCTCCACTTTGCACTGGCCGACTACCATCAGGCTCTGGAGCTGGACAACGGCGACTGGACCATTCGATCCCGCATTGCCTCCATCCACAGCGAGTTCGGCCTGCTGGACTACGAGGAGCACAGCTACAAGGAGGCGGAGGCCCGCTTCACCGTGGCCATCCAGCACAACCCCAGGGTGGGGTCCTTCTACATCTACCGGGCCAAGGTCCGCTACATGCTGGAGGTGAGGACCGCCTGGATGATTCGTGCGCAAAGCAAAAGAAAGGTGTTCACGTAGTGAGGTGAATCAGGTTGTGACGATTTGTGCCAAGTCTACTCATTTTGTCGTAGCCTGTGTGATTGGGCCTTGAACTGGATGGGGTACTTATCGCTCCCAGCAGAGAACAATCTTACCCCAAACTGTAAGCAACATTTTTTAAACAGTAGTTTCTAAATTAACTTTCTGTTCAAAGCGATTTTTAGACCCCCAAGTCACCCTACATGTTGTTCTGTGAACTTCAATCTTCAGCTGAGAAATAATTGAACTTCTTAGCATTTGCGCCTGTAGGTATTTTTTACACAGACGTAAATATTATATAAATCAGAATGTCTAGCTTTCAGTTGTAAGATGGAAAGGAGCAACATTTGACAATGGAAACAAGTGAAGAACCGTGTTCAGTTTCCTATTGAAAAAGAAGTACGGACTATCAATGTTGGGGAGTGTGGCCTAGTGTTTGGGGTTTGTGACTTTTGATCAAAGGGTCAGAGGTTCATATCCAGCTCCTGGCAATAGGTTGTGTCCTTGGGCAAGCCACTTTACCCCAACTTGTCTCTCTTCACCCAAGAGTATAAATGGATAATGGGAGTGACTTGTTGTGGACAAGTAACCCATCCAGGGGAAATAGAAATATTCTTGGTCATTTCATGCGCTTGAAACCCGAGACTAACTGCAAACTGAGCAGCCATTGTGGATCATGAAAGACGTTACATTCAAAATGTGTTAGTGTTTTAAAGATGCTTCGATGTTATTCTGTTGCATCTTTCTGGTGTGACTTCTCTCTCAGAACCACCCCGGAGCCCGACACGACCTCCTGGTCACCCTCCACCTGGAGCCCAACAACGAGGAGATCCTCTCCCTCTTGCCTCGCCTCTTTCCGGGCAAGACCATCGCTGAGATTATGAGGAGCAAGGCTGGCCGCCAGGCCAAGGCTGAGGTGGAGAATGCTGTAGTCACAGCTTCCCCGGTCCGCCTGCCGGCTCTGACTGGGTAAGCAGGAGGGGCAGTTGCTGATGATGGGGAGGGTCGCTTAGCATAGAAAATGTCTGCTAAGCGAGAACCAGTTATCAGCTAAGATGTTATGTATTGTGTATCAGTTTTGACTGGTTCTTTGCTTATTTTGCAGAGTGCATTAATTTCCAAGCATTGTTTCTATTATTAAACTCCGTAAACTTGGACCCTTGTCAGTCTTCTTTTCTTAAAAATCTCATTTCTGTTCTATTCAAACTTTATTCTAGAATTTGTTCTGTTAGCCTACTTCTTCATCATTGCTTTATCTTTCCACAGGGATGCAGCAAGCAGAGGGGAACAGCTAAGCAGCCCACCACAGGCCAAGGCTCCAGCAGGGGCAGCTGCCAAGCAAGTGGCTTTTGCACCAGCCGCTGCCACTCCCCGTGATTCGGTCATGCCAGACCTGAAGGCGTGCATGGACGAAATTGGCTTCAACACTGTGTTGGCCAAGAAAAAGAAAAAGGTGATTGTTGTGTGTCTTTCCGAGCCTCCTTAGTTTGGACCAAACGTGCTGAATGCATTTTTGCCCTACTTATGAAATTCTTCTCTTCGTTCTGCAGATCTCGTCCCATGTGAAGAGCCTCCTCCACGACAGGCAATCTCTGTGGACTGACGCCCCTAAGCTTTGCCCTCAGCCGCCAGCCCGCCCCTACGAAGTACGCGGAGGCAATCCCAACAAGAATCAGTCCAACATAGACCCAGCCATGGGTTGGAGGTCATTCAGTGTGGGCGTCGGCCTGAAGTAGTCTACTTTTGCCGCAGGTGAAGTGCCCCGCCCAGCCACGTCGCCACACCCAGTCATGGTGCCAAGCTCAACCATAATTCTGCGCACAATCATGGTTGCTGCATGCTCTTCAGATAACCGTTAATGGGATGTTGTCATATTTTCTGCGAGTGCCACACCCGCCAAAGTCGTCACACCCAATCCAGTGGCCAACCCGCCGGATTGCACATTCTGTATGTGGTTGCTTTGCATTCTTCCCGTACATGATAAGCCTCACATTTGCTTTGTGTGCAGCAGTTGCCACACCCACAATCGGCCACGCCCACTTCCTGTTACTACATCCTATTACTGCCATGCCTTCCGTCCATTACTAGTTGATTAGGTGCTACTTTGATCTCCCTAGTGCAGATATTCAGTGCTCATGTGGGTTTTGATAACAACTTGGCGTGTTGCAAGAGCTCAGCTTTATTTTTGTATATTAAGTAGGCCAGTGCGTAGTGCGATGGATCCATCCGTTACCCAGACCGGGTAATATATCATACCTTCTCAATCCGTACCATACCACACCTGGGATATCCTCGGTCAATAGTATGTAAATCCAGCCAAACAGTGCTGTAAGACTGTCATGACTTCTGCAGGAATTGACTATCGCGCGGAGGGGGGTGTAATGCCCCCTGGGGTCACGATAACTTGATGACCTCAGCCCGTCCAAGAAAGAAGATGTCAAGTGAGGTTGAGTGGATGTGGTTGAGTCCACCACAGGTGCCTGCAAGTCCATCGCAAGTTGTCCAGTAGTCTTGATCCTAGTCACCAGCTATTTGAAACAACCTTGACAACAGTATTGCTTCGTTATCATTTCCAGTAGTCGTGACTGGTCTTTTTGGAGGGGCTTGTGATTTCCTCAACCATGTCTCTGCGAATAAAAGCCATAACCTATTAACTGGAAAGACAAACAGAGTTCTCCCGATGCTGCACAGGGTCAGGAAGTTTGCCGAGGTGTTCCAGTGTCGATGTCTGTTGGATAGGAGTTCACTGACACGGTGACAGCTGCAGGATTCGATAAACACCGTACTCCACCGAGTATTGTACATGCGTTTTGGCCGAAATGACTGCACTCTGAAAATCAGTGGTTTGAATCCCGTTGTCAACTACAAAAAAAACCTAGCCTGATTGACTTAAGTTGCTGAATTAGATTTTAATCAATATTCAGTACATTTAACATTGTTATTAATTCTTACCATAAATTATAAAGGTTCGGAAGACCATCACCAGAATACAAGTTAGACCAGGGCGTTTGATGCTGTTTGATCATAACGCTGTACTTTCCAATGTTATGTTTAAATTGGTTAATTCAAAAAGTTATTTAACTTTGCAACTTCACACCAGAAAATAGAGAAGTATTATTCTAACTGAAACATTGACGGAATTTGTACATTTACTGTTAGAAATACTTGTATAAAATAAATATTCAGGTTTCCCTTGTACCTTTTACGAGATTTTTAAAAAATAAAGCATCCGTTTTGCAAGGCCACTGAAAGTTTTTGCATAAGATGTACTCAACCACATTGTGCTTTCCAAAAGAAATCATATTTATCATAAGCACCTGAAGTTCAAAGCCAAAAGGTCTTTCCCACTTAAATGTCAAATGAGCTGTTTATATAGGCCTACATAATATTGTTGCATATGTACAAATACTTCCTTATATATACATAAATAATTTTAGTACTGTATGGGCCTCTAGCTGCACCGAGAGAGGGCGCTATTTTTAGCAACGGAGGCTTCTTTGATCAGAAATGAACTTAGCTGTTTCTCGAACGACTAGGAAATGCACGCGTCACGGTTGCATCGCTACCAACAAAATGAACACTTCCGACCAACACGACTCTTTTCAAGCGATGAGGGGGCGCTTCTGCTCGAGGTGGAGACATGAGCATAATTTCTTTGAAAGCTTTATACCAGCATTTGTTTATCTGCCGCATAGAGAATGATGTATCTGAAATTCTGTGTTTCAACGACGAAAACATTTTGGCTTTGAGATATGTATTTGAGGAAAGCGTGCAAATCCATATGAGCCGTCCAGTCTCACATACGATTTTCACGTGCGTCCAAGAGGGCGCTGTGCACGAGAGCAAACAGAGACGTATTCCCAATCCCTCCATTTGAATCGCTCGTTTGTATGCATCAACTACGCTAGTTTCCATGACTGCGCAGGCGAGGCTGACAATAAATTCTGTGGTTTCTGCATAGATGAGAAAGTAAGCATTTTTAAGGTTTCGGGTCATTGTGTAAAATGGAGGACAAGTTCTGAAATTAGGTGCGACAAAATACGGCGATGTTCGACAGATCATGAAGGGAGGAAAAGATCTAGACTTCTGCAGGTGTAAATTAAAATGCACGCCCGTCACGTTTACGGGCCTAGTTGACGCGGTGATCGGTTTTGGACCGGTTTGTATGATTCTGTTTCTCCCCAAAATATTCTAATGTCAGCAGTGGATTCCTTTCGAACAAGTGAAAGAAGATTTGAATGTCAGCATGAAACACTGAAACCATAACTGTGTGATAGGGATTGAGGCTTGGGCAGTGACGCAATTGGGGTGACATTTGAGGGGTGGCACCCAGGGGTGCACAATTTTTTTCTTTTTTATTTGAAGAAGGCTCTGAAAACCGATGAAATGTGGCTTACACATAGGTAATGTATACATTCCAAATTTAATAGAGGAACCATGGGGAGGAGCTATCGGCTTTTACTGGGGCTTTTCCCCTGTGCACCCCCCTCCCGTAGTTATGCCACTGGGCTGGGATGCTAGGTGGGGGAGATGCCTCCGAAACCACGCTTTAATTTAAACGCCGATGACAACGTCTGGTCTCAGCTCGTTCAACACCTCATGGGCAGCTCTCTTCCCAGAATACACCGCACCGTCCATGAAGCCAAACCACCGGTTCGTCGTCTCTGCCCCTGCCCAGTGAACTCTTGATGAAAGGAGGGCGAGTGTTGAAGGAAAACAAAAATGGGAAGAAGACAGTCAAGAAAAACGAAAAGGTCACGCTTAATGTTGACAGCGGGGAAGAGACATTAATGAATGAAATTCCACAAAGCCATGAGGTTTAGTGGATGACGCACATTTTGTCCACGAACGGAAAAGAGAAAGCCGTAGATTTTTCTCGGGTCAACCTGCAATCATTAAGCCTTGTTTTTAATAGTTTCAATTCGCTCAATCAAACTGCCCAGTGAACTCTTGATGAAAGGAGGGCGAGTGTTGAAGGAAAACAAAAATGGGAAGAATACAGCCAAGAAAAACGAAAAGGTCACGCTTAATGTTGACAGCAGGGAAGAGACATTAATGAATGAAATTCCACAAAGCCATGAGGTTTAGTGGATGACGCACATTTTGTCCACGAACGGAAAAGACAAAGCCGTAGATTTTTCTCAGGTCAACCTGCAATCATTAAGCCTTGTTTTTAACAGTTTCATTTCGCTCAATCAAACTGCTGTTTCTGCATCTACAATTCCTCCTCAGCATTAGATTAAACTTAAAAAAAGCTATTTCTTTAAAAGAATAAGAACTCTGTTATCCTAGTATAGAGCAACAGGATGTAACTTTTTGGATATTGTTTAAGAGATTTCTGACCGGAGGAGGCCAAAAACGCAAGACACGTTTGTGAAACGGGGAATAAAATCCTATTTTTTATATGAAAATCTATTTTACAAATAAACGGAATATTTTTGATTCTTTAAGAGTTATTTCTGACGCAACGAAAGACATGTACGCGGGCTGAGATGAGGACTTCCTTACGTAAGCTAATAAGTCCTATTGTTGGTATCAAACCTTGAAATGGTGAAGGAACTGTACAGGTATAATTCTCCCCTAAAATTTCAAAGAAACAAGCACGGGGAAAAAAAGGTTGATGAGCGAGAACGGTCCAGCTTTTTATCTTGTGATAAACTGCTGCTTTGAGTAAAAGTGGGAAATCTTTTACAATTGTGACTCCACCCTCAATCCTCCCCATTTTGCTGAAGCAAAAGTCGGGAATTGCCAGGTATCGCTCTCTCGATAAAACCGTCAACGTTACACGAGAAATGAACAAAGTGATCATTACCTCTGAAAGGGTTTTCGTAGTGCCTGGAAGTAGCCCGTCATGGCACCGGGCGCCATGACAGACGACGGGAAACTAGACGAATATGACTCGGCGCCCCAATCCTGCAGAAAAAAAAACCACAGGAAAAGATGTTTTTTTCGCTTTTTTGGCTATATGAAACTCCCCCGACACTTTCACTCGACTGTTTTCAGTTGTTAAATCTATCCCGTTGATGACTGATGGCTGTTTGAATGAGGATTTTTTTTTCTTTAAAGAGCCTGCGGGGCAAGTTTGGAAATTATAATGAAAGAGAGACGATTTTTAGGAAGTATATCTTTTCACTTCCTTCTTAAAGTGCAACATGCCCCCACATTATTTTAGCCTCTTCTACTGGATGGATTTGTTTTGTTTTGTTTTGTTTTTTGTTCTAGATCAGCCCTTTCTAGCAAACAGTTAGTTAGAATGGGGAGTGCGAGTAGGGCGACCGTTGCTTACCGTGGAAATTCGACAAGCAGGATGGGGTGGAAGCGGTTTGGGGCCGGCTGGGCAGATATTTTGACACTTGGCGCGCTGTTTATTATAATAACGTGTTTTTATTCATTGCACACGAACAAACAAGCATAACTGTATTGTGGACCACTTTCCAACGGCTCTACGTAAAATATAGTAAGGAGATTTTTGTTTCAGACTGGCTCCTGGCCTTTTTTTGGGGGGGGGGGCTACTGTCTTGACAAAAAGGTTATGGCTATCCCACGGGATTCTTGCATGCACAATTAGGGAGTAAAGCAATATTCTAAGTCTTCATTCACCTGTGCTCTGTACAGAAGGCCTATAACTTCGATCCAGCAAGGGAGCAGAGCTCTGTGAACCAGAAACTTTATCCCTATTTAAACTCTCCTCAGTCCTCCAAAAGGCGAGGATTTGAAGACTGTCAGCGGTAAGTTTCAGTTTAAATGAACTTGCTTCTCTCTAATCACTCTCTAATCAAGGCGGATTCGTTTTTACAACGACGTCTCTCTGACTGTTTTTCATTAGCTGAAAGCTTTTTATTACTCACAAAGACAGCCATCAGAAAAAAATGGCTTCCAATTAACGAACGGGCACTCATCCCTATGTGATTTGGCTCAGGTTATGCATGCGTCATGCCTTTGTGAGATGTATGAGATGGCGTCAATTCCATTGCAAGTTTCAAAGTTTTGGGGCCGACATCATTCATCATAAATCTCACGTCACAATGACATACTGCGGAGTAATGAACACTCATGGACGTCTTGTAATTAGTTCAGCAGTTGAAGCGTGAGGGAACCAGTTATAGCAACGTGATTCACTTGTGATCTTGGCTTATCGTTGACTGCCGTGCAACCATTTCCCCCTAATTCTTGGTAGAGTTTCAGCGAGGTGCTCCTGTACGTAGAACCAAAGACGAGTCCAGAACCAATTTTGATGGTGTTTTGTTTGTGTGTGTGGGGGGGATATAATCTCGAAATTTCTTTACGTGACCATAATGGCCTTTCTCGGGAATAAGATTAAAAATTGAGGACTTTCACAAGTTTTATGAAGGAAGGGAAGAGGAAAAGTCCCCCCAAATCGCTTGTTAACATTAATTCAAATAACAGAAGTTTTACTCCTTTTATTGTTTGTGGTGTCGTTGTCACTGTTGGTGGTGTTGGAGGGGCTTGCAAATGTGGCCCCCTTGGATCTGGCAGTGAGTAAAAAACTAAATATTTCTCACGATAATTCTGAGCTCAGTCATCGTAGCTGTAGCGAGTAAAGGCCCCGGGCGGGACCAAGAGAGGGCACAATTTTTGTGGTCACGGAGGCTCCGTTGGGGAGAGCCCGTGTGAGAACCGCACTACGCTTGTTCGCGAGCGACAAGAACTACGTGCGTTGCGGTCGCATAAAACTGAACGCTCACTTCCCACTAACATGGCTCTTTTCAACCAATGAGGGGTTGTCTCTGCTCTAGACGGAAAGCATATCTGCACCGCCTCTCTGGTCTTACCACTTCCGTGTAGTCTAGCGGCTGCAGTGCCTCCACACCAAAGAAAACCTCGATTCCCTTGAGTATGGCTGTCTTCCTCTCCTCAACCTGTGCATGAGGAAGAGATCGACAGCCAGTTGTAGAAATTAAGTCAAAAAGACAGCGATTGTAGTTAGAGTCCGTTTTAGGCTTGGCCGCTTGTGGATGGAAACATCACCATAAAAAAAACCCGCGTGTTAATATGCTTGACCAAATAAGTAAAACTTCACAAACCAGCTAGAACATGTACCGGCCTTACCAAAGTTAGCAACGCAGTTCGAGCATTAACCAAGCTATTACGTTGGTCCACTTTCAGTGATCCTTTGAAGACTAGTCCGATTAGACGCCTAAATTGCCGTGGAACCAAACTTGCGCGCTTACTGAACACTCGTGCGTCCACCCGGTTTGAAAGTGCGACGTCAGTTCAGTTTAAACCACGCCCACTGTAATTGGAGTTACATTATGGAGCACCTTGTTCTCATTGGTACGATCTTGCCACGTCATGTTGGTTCCCAACATGCCTTGCGCGATCTAGTGAAATAACATTAACGTGCACGCAGCCCATGGAGTCGAGGTTGATTGAGGAGTTTCGTAATATGGATCCCTGGAACCAAGTTAACGCGCAAATTGAGCCGTTATCCAATGAGAGCTTGTGCTTATTGGTGTGTGTAAGTTTATCATGAGGAGTCTGTTTGTTTCACAGTGATCCTAACGCTGGTTCGCTCAATCCATTAGGCGACCTTTGGTGTCCGTAAACCAACGACGGATCACTGATCGCGATCCAGTTCCGTGTGAAACAAACACGAAGTCAAACATGAGGCGCGCGTCCATTTTTGGAAGTCACAACACCACGTTGGTCATCATCAATTCCATCATGGGCTGAACCTGAACTAAGATCGCACAAGGCATATTGGGAACCAACATGGCGCAGAAAGACCGTACCCATGAAACGAGGTTTCCTATTTGAAGAGGTATTCAACGCGCGGGTTCCACTGCAGAAACGGTTTCTGGTTCTCATGTTGCATATTCAGCCTGGCAATCTTACCGGAATCTCTCTCCACATCTCTGCATCAACTTTCCCAGACAGGGCTGGGCTCTGGTCCATGGTCGTGGCGTCGAACAGAGCGCTGAACGGTATCTGATGATCACAATTCTCCGATGTCTGAGCCTCACCTTGCTGGGGCTTCTGGGCAGGTGACGTCACCCGAATGACATAACCACTGAACCCGAGCTTCTGCCAAAAGGCCTGCCACAAAAAAACAAACAAACACAATCTCCGTGTGGATCCAACTACTCCTAGGATGCCCCAGATATTTGATATGGAGTATAAGACCTCTCTCAATGACAAGGGCAAGTGCTAATCTGATACTAAATGTGCTAAATATCAAAATGAAAATCGGTGTGTACGGCCCTCTATAGAAGCAACGAGACAAAAACATGTAATGTACATTTTGAGGCAAACCTTACACCAAACAACGTTAATATTTCTGCAAATTCGTATTCGTCTTCCTGTGCGAACACAGTACACGGCAATATGACAAGACAGGTTATGGGTCTTATTTCTTTGAATTTCACCGCTATATGCAGGTCAAATGTATACTCTATGAAAGACAGGACTTTTCACATTGTGTACTGTGTATATAGGCTGGGGTTGCCATGGCGGCTTCTAAACATTCTCTTTTTTGTCCAGAGGCAAAATAGCTACTTGTAATTGCAGGTTCATTAACTGGCTTGCCGCACTGCAATTACAAGTACAATTACAATTGTCCGAATGTCTGAATTAGTCTTTTCATTAATCTCAGGGGGTTAGTTCCTAATAAGTGCGAGGAATGTGGTGTTTTTTGTTATTCAGTCATTGCATAAGGAACGAACAATTACGTCAACAGAAAACCTACCTCTGTAGGTTATCACCAGAAACTTAGCATTTGTTGTGCTTTGGTATCTTTCCTTTCCTTAAGTTCTCCTAATAATTTAAAGTTTAGCAGCAATGAATTTTTCTCAGACACATTATTTTTCTGCAACTTTGAACTCTTCTTCAATGTATGAAAGTTCTTTTCCATCCCTATTTGGTTACAAAATATTGAAAGGTGCCTCTTTTAAAAACCTCTAGGATTGTCTACACTTTCCTGCGCAACTGAGGGCGCTGTTGCTGTGATGTCATACAGGGAAGACATCGTTCAGTGCGTAGGGTGTTTTGTTCAAATTGTGAACCTAGATGTTGCTTACTGAAAACGTTTCTGGGAGAATAGGTGTACAACTTGTGAACCCAAAATTAACTCATTGAAAAGGTTTTTGAGTACAAACCAATGTGATATAGAAATTCACTTCTTGGGATGACATCACACTTTTCTCATGAATATGGATATCTCATTAGCATAAAACCTAAAAGGCAGCAAAATACCCTTAAAAATAGTGGTTAAAAAAATTTAAAATAAGATTAACTGAAATGTAAAGGTGCATTTTTTATGTGTGTGTTTAAAAATGCCATTGCAGCTACCCTTGAAAAAATAGCTACAATCAATTTGTTTAAATACAAACCTTCAAAAATTCACCGTTGTAACTCAGTTAACCTAAGTTTTACCTTCTTTCTTTCAATGGGTATTGAACTGTCTTTTGGTTTTTATGCTAATGGTATTTTATATTCATTGACAAAACTGTCATGCCATTTCAGAAGGAAGCCTCAGTAGTGGGGGGGGGGCTGTTGAGCACAATTTGACCTTTTCTAAAGAAATAGGAAAAAGGTCACGTATGGTAAATATGAATTATGAATATGAATGAGGATAGGGTTAAACGTTGAGCACAAGTTGACCTTTGGTAGGGGTATAACAATGGATGACGGGTAAAATTACGGTAAGGGTTGACCTTTACTGTACAGGGTGAATATGGTGGATGAAGATCAAGCCAGGCAGAAGGCAAACAGAAAGACCCTCTGGGCAATCAAACAAGACTTTTTCGACAACTATAAGGAGTTCCTGTCAAGTTACCTACATTTGAGGGGAAACGAAACTCACAAGGACATTGCGGATGATCTCGATGGAAAACTTGATAAAGGCATGAACGTCAACAAAGCCTTGAATAGAGTTTTGCCTAAGCATGCTGAAAAATTCGCCGGACTGTTTCATGACGAAGAGGAGCATGCCTAAAAGATAACAGGCTGTAGAGACAAATTGTTCCAAAAATAATGAGTACATGTAATAACTCTGATTTCAAAGTTAACAAACTTCCGGTAATCACCCTTGTAGAAATTCTTAAAGTTACTAAGATAATTATTGTAAAAAAATCAATGATGACCAACGGGAAATAAAACGGTACCAGTACAAACCTAACAGAAACCAATATGTGAAATCCACTGAATTTGTTTTGTGTTATACTTATCGGTATGACTATCGAATAATAATTCTCAGATCGGATATTGACCGGAACTTCTGCACAACATTTAACCGAAAAGTAACATCAAATAATGTTCATACATTTGAGAAAAGTATGAGATTGCAGAAAAATTGGGCCAACAGAAATTCATTGCTACTTCACTTTGAGGTATGCTTTTCATTTTATCGCTTGTCTGCGTAAATTTCTACGTTCTGTGTTTATACTTTACATATATATTAACTTTTTAAAGTTTTATTAGTAACTGCGTCTCTTTGTACCTTCGTTAAATTTGTAAGTGTTTATCAATTGGTGACAGTTGATAGGCTTATGGTTTCCGTTGCGTATACCGAGCGGATCGGACAAGGGGCGTGTATTTTTCATTGTTGGAGAATGTAATTTCCCCCCCCCTGACACGTGATTTGATTAAAGGAGCCATCTTTTTTAGAAACAGCACTAGCAACGGATGAAATCAAGGAATTTCCGAGAAGTGGCAAATCGACATTAACATGCCTTTTTTGGTTTCGAACAAACCAATTGTGTATGTTCGTGACAAACCTCTTTGTAGGTGACCACAAAGCAGAGGGAATTCCCGGCGGGCATTCGCTGCAAGAGATTGTCCCGTTCCTTAGCCATCGGTGGGGAGAAGTTGATCTTTGCTGCCAAGACAATGACGTTCAAAATAACTTGTTTTTATAAAGCCAAGCAACTATATAATGACTGCGCCAAAATGACTCGACAGCAAGCATAAAACTAAAGCCAAGGGAGAGGCATTCACATAAGGGCCGTCCACATACGTACTCATACAATGTCGACTTTTCGACCCCCCCTCCCGTGCGCATGCGCATTGCATGTTTCTTGCTTACTTATCAGACTATAAGTGCGGACTTGAGGGGACAACCATGCCCCCCCCCAAAAAAAACAGAAAGGAGCCACAAATTTAAATGTGAGAGAAAGGCGATTTGTGTGAGGTCAATTTCATAGCTATTCCTTCCAAAAGCCTGTAAAGAATGTAACTAGGCCTTTTCTCGACCTAGGTTGGCTTCGAACCCGGGTGACACGGGTGAAAGGCAAGGAAAGCACCCCTTAAGTCTGATTTACAAAGCGGTTGTTAAGCTTCCATTTTTTTTAATCCATAGACGTCCCACTGACCTGCAAATTTAGGGGGCAGCGCCACGACGACCCGCTCGCATCGATATCGCTTCCCGCCCAGCGTCTGTACCGTGACTTGCTCGTCGCTGTCCTTCTGGTTGATTGAGATGACGGGGTCGCCTAACCTGAGGTAAGAACGGCCAACCATGTCTGCCAGGATCTCACAGAGTCGCTGCGTGCCACCCTTTGGTTGTCGGGGAAGAATAGTTATTGTCGCCAATTGTTTAAGTCGTTTTGGTGCCTTTTGCTTTTATGCTAATAAGATTTCCATATTCATAAGCAAACTGTTATGTCATTCGGGGAAGAGTGTCTCAATGTAAAATTGGGTTTGCGCATAAAATAAATACTGGATTTTACAAAACAGATGTTGCTTGCATGAATTCTCTTTCCTTTGGTGATTCATTGTACATAGCAAAAAGCAAGCAAGCAACCCTTCTCAAAACGTAAGTAATTTCTTGGCTCATAGTTAGAACAGAAAACCCTATGCACTGAACCACGTCTTCCGTGGATGGCATCACAGAACAGCGCCATCAATAGCCACTAAAGAATGAATGGGTGCACTTTTTAGTACATATATTGTTTTCATACACTGAAGAGGAGCAGACAGTTGGAAATAATGTACTTTAGAAAAATTCATTGCTGCTTCCTTTTACTGCTGCCTTGTTCGCTCCATATTTATTCCCATTTTTGTTCTTTATGACTGGTTTGTCTCTGTGCATCTGCCTGTCCGTCATTCTCTCTAATGGCTGACACTGAGAGACAGCGGTTACACCTGACGCGCGTCATTTCCGTAGGGAGCGTCAATATTTGGAACAGCTAGCCTTGGTGCCCACGCATCATTTTTAGACTCACCCTTATTCGGAATTCCCGCGCTGTCTCACTTCCGATCTCGAACATGGAGTGCCACCCCCCGGCGCTGCTGAGCGCATACAGGAAGAAAAGTGTTGACATCTCGCCGGGTGGGACTCCAAACAGAATCCTGATCTGGGCGTCAAAATACTGCTGAGCGGCTATTGCGGTGTAGTACGCATAAAAGACGATATCATCAAGCACATTAACATTTTACGCTCAAGATATAAAATTTAGCTTTGACAAGAATCCGTTGTGCGGGGAGTAAACAAAACATTACACATGTTAAAAACAAAAGAAACAAAATAAAGAGACTCAAAGGTGAACACTGTTGAGTGACATTATCGCACCAAGATTTGCTTTAGGGATTTGAAAGCGTCGCAAAGCGTCAATTAATGTCCAGACCCGCCACCTGTTCCCGATGATTATTTCCTCAATTTCGAGATTTCAACCTCTGCTGCTGAAGAAATACGGTATCTGTTTTTAGAGTGTGTGTCTGCGGAGAAAGCGAAATTGACAAATGTTGCGCAGATGTTATAATAAGACCGCTGGGGATGTAGAACCAGCAAGCATAGAATTCGCGCGGCATCAGCCGCGGATGATGGGGAAATTCGCGCAGGTGGCTCCCAAGCCTTCCGTCTGCTGCTCGGTAATGAGCCAGTTTGATTTTACAGTGGCACGTGATGCGGCATCCGGAGTCATTCGGAGACAACACGCGCGCACAATCAGTGGGGCCCGTAGACACTTTGCTAGACGTAACTGAAGTGCAATCAAGGCATCACACTCCTTTGGGCAAAATTCTCATATAGGGCTGCACCTAACCCTAAAGGAGCCGGGGCTCCCTGATATCGCCGCAGTGCATATTTTTCAGGAGGTGGGCCTTTAGACGTTTTCAGAGTACTCTTTGCAGTCATTTTGACACCAAACTTTGTGAAAATCGGACACACTGTTCTTGCGTAGCGCGCATATTTCCGAAACTGGTCAGCCAAAAACGTATACTTTTTCCACTGCAATGCCCAATGTACGCGTATACTGGCACGCTTGTAGCACTGAAATGCAAATGACCCCAACAACAAAACAAATGTGTAAATCTGACAGAGTCCAAACTTCACAGTTGTAATGATACGGAGTGTTTTTACACGCCAAATTTAAAGAAAACAACGTGGGAGGCACAACCGAGTTCTTAGGGGCACTCCCGGCTGCGAAATGGGCCAAAATAGCCCGGTTCTTACCTAAGGTTAATTTAAAACTCGGACGTGTTGACGATTTTTAGTGACAACCCAAAATTTTGTTTCTCCTGCATTCTCAACCAATAATCGAAATTTGTTAATTGAAGAGGTTCAGAACAGGTGATGTTCAGTCGCAGCGAGTCGGTGGGCCACAAACCTGCCGTCCAAATGTGCCGTTTCCGGAACTGTTCCAGGGTCATCGAGTCCCACTCTAGCGCCATGGGGCAGTCTTCGGGGGTCTCCAAGGAGACGTCCAGTCGAAGTTTCTCGACCTGAATCGTGCACCAGGCGAACAAAGAAAAACGGAGCGGAGTTCAACAGGAAGTGTTTGTGCGCCTTTAGGTGGATTGACGAGGAGCGAACGGAGTCGCAGTGAGTGTTCTGATGGAGCATGATAGTGTAAAATCAATCGAAAATCAAACCTGCAACTCACAGTATCGAAACTGAATAATAACAGACATACGTGAGTTGTCAGAGTGCTTCATGTGTAATGAAGTTAGTGCTGATATCGCTCAATTGATGTAAACTGCCAAAGCCCTATAGAGGGTTTGCATGACTGCCATCTTGCAGGCCACTGCTTCTGTTCCGCAGAGTGTGCACTTAGGAGGTTTCCCTGTGGAACAGAAGAACTGCCATGCAAGATGGCTACCATGTGATATTAGGAGTAGCATGAGAGTCTGGCCGATCTCATTTTTCCGAAGGCCAATCCCTCCCTAGAGTGCCAGAAAGTTAGACTCCGTCCAAAGTAATGGCTGCAGCTGCCTTTTCTGCGCGTATGGAAGCCACTGGCATGCATTAGCGGCTGCAGCCGCGTCTCATATAGACGCAGCTTTACTCTATGAGCCCCGAGCTGGACCAATAGAGGCCACCATTTCCAAGCAATGGCAACTCTTTTGGTCAGAACTCCACTTCGCTAGTTCACAAACGACAATGAAATACGTGCGATACCGGCGTGTCGCTACCAACAACAATGAACACTCCCGACCAACGAGGCTTGTTTTTTCAACCAATGAGGGTGTGCTGCGCTTCTGCTCGAGGCGGAGAGAACCTGCATGGCCGCAGCCACGCTGATTTCGCAGAATGGTGCACTGCCTTACCTTTGTTATGAACGTGGTGTAGTCGTACCTAGTCATGGAGGACAGCGGGTGAGTTTGCGCTTCGAACTGCACCTTCCTGCCGTCTCCAAAGTGGGCCAAGTGGGCCCCGGTCTCCGCCTGGGTGTAAATCTGAAGGTCCAGTTGGTCGATGAGCTGCATCATCTTGATCTGAGAGCTGGGGGGGTGGGTCAAGGGGTAGTGTTGTCATGATTTCAGTGTAATTATGCAGGTTTCGTGGAGAATCCACTGGGATGCAACCCACGTTTCGTTCTGTATATGATTTTTTTTTTGTTGGGAAGTACGTTTTTCCCTTTCCCTTTGTTTTTGCCCTCAATTGGTGATAAATAGTGAATTTAAAAAACACACTTCAGGTTCACCTTCATCCGAGGTGAACGGTCCCCCGGCCTCCGTAAAAATGTTGCTCCCGCTTTTTTTTAATGCTGCATTCATCACTGAGATGCGTACAGTCATGTACACAGTCAGCAAACTTATGACTATCTGCGTCCATGGTTGCGTTTTCATGAAGATCGCGTCTAATCGGAGACTCTTCAGCCATGGCCTGTACTGTCTGAGCCTACTTTAATATACCTGTCGATATTGAAGACTTACTTCAGTCTTTCGATAAAAGTATAACATGAGAGTCTGTCATACTGACCCACTAATCCACTGAGCACCAAGATCCCAAAAGTTCCGACCTGTGTTTGATTTCAATTCTCGAGTTAATATGCGACCTCCAACTCG
This sequence comes from Acanthaster planci, assembly GCF_001949145.1. The sequence goes on along the minus strand of NW_019091381.1, from coordinate 3,174,418 downwards.
GTCTGTCAAACCAGAAAAGGATGACGTAAAAGAGAATCAAGACATGTTGGTCAGTGATCAAATTAAGGGGAAAACATCTTTAAAATAATGGTACGTTTAGTCTAGAAATGAGGCACTGTCAACTTGCACGAACCAGTGAAATGAGAAAAGCACAATACAGAGAGAGATGTAAAAATGCAGCTGATGGCGATCAATACATTCTTCTGCTTTGAGAACAAAATAGACCTCAAAGATGCAGAAAAGGGCAAATAAATTGCAGCGTGAGGGGAGAGGCTTTCCTTCAGCTGGTGGAGCAACTCCGCCCATGCGCGGTTCGTATACGTCTGCAGTGAAAGTAATTTTGTTAATTAAAGGCGTCTTGCGAGGACAACTTGTCACCAACATTTGACATGTTTATGACGAGCTCTGGGAATTCATGTCTTGATTACATTGTGACCTTGCTGATCCAGGCGGTGAATATTGCTAATGAAAAAAAAAGTTGCTGTGAATTTGACTTCAGATTTTTCCTTCTTTTTGTCTTTTTCCGTCCCGCGTGTACGTGCACGTGATTTTCAATCAATCATCCGAGGTTGCAGCGTTGCTACGTAAAGCAAAATAGCATTGCCTAGCTCCGCATATTGGACAGGCCGATTCTGATCTTTGTTCTGATACGGGCGATTCACAATAGTGCGCCTCCAAGAGTTTGCAACGTATTAGCCAATCACAATAGGCGAAATCTGTCTGCGTAGTGATTGGCCAACGAGTTGTAAACTCTTGGAGGTGCGTTGTTATGGATCGCCTGCATTGGTTTTGATCGACGCAGAGGATTCGTGTTCCAGAGAGATCGTCGTGTGTCGGTTTCTCTTCATCGTTAATTCTGTTGCTTTCATTGTTATAATCACGCTCACTGCTTTTGTCTTCGCCGCTTTTGGGTCGTATCCGTGTATCATCACTCATCAGTGATTTCAATTTGTCATAACTTTCGACAGCGTCGGCACCTTGTATTGACGTTTGAAATGTCGAATCTATTATCATCTCCATTTGGTTGGACGTGCCATCGTAAATTCCAGCTGCCCCCAGGTCTGGGGGTTGTGGGATAGGAATGGGTTGCTAGAACCAACAGTGGAAGTTCTTTCATTTCACTTCATTAATCTTCATTAACGCATTAATCTAATTATCAGTGACATATACCCGATTGTACGTTTGCGGCGTTCGAGTGGCCGACCCACGAACAACAATTCAAGCTGTCCATGAATGTACGAAGACACCCCACCCAAACTCAGTTTGGGATGGGCTATGGGCCCAGAGCTAGACCAAGCTTGGGCGCAAGTTCCTAAGCAACGGCGGTTCCTTTGGTTTGAACTGAACTGTGGTGGTTCACGAACGAATAGGAAATGAAAGAGTTACGATTGCATCACTACCGATAAAACGAACACTCCCGAATGGCTCTTTTCAACCGATGAGGGGGTGCAACTGCTCAAGGAGGATTTACCTTTACCCTTCGCTTGATTTTGTGAAGGACGAAACCCTGATAGGGTATCAGGGGTTGTTGTGTCAGTTGCGTGTTAATAAGCAGGACTGTGGGAACGAGGCTGAGCCCTAGTCAGCTAAATTGAAGGTACCTAGCCTAGCCCACGTACGCAATAGTACTATGGTGCACCTCTATCCAATGGGGATTCAAAGAAATTACGGACGGTCATGCAACCCAAGGAAACCAGCTCATCCCAGCTTCCAGTAGGCCTAATAACGGTGGAAACGAGCGAAAGTTCAACTAACCGCTAGCTTCCAACACCAAGATGGAGATTCCCTGGTTAGCGGAGCGAAGGCTATGAGCTGCCGCCAGCCCTGCCAGCCCTGCCCCGACGATCACAACGTTCACCACAGGCGGCTTCTCTGTTTGGTCTGGCACGTCCGTGCCGGTGGCAGGAGCCCGGTTGGTCGCATGAAGCTCGGTCAATAGGTCCCCTGTGGAAATTCGCTTGAGGGCACTTGCCTGTTTCAATCAAAGGAGATTTTTTTGTAACTTCAGAGACTTGAAATGTGTGGAATCAGATTATGCAGCCAAATAACACAGTTGGACCATAGAGCAAGGACTGAGTAGACTAGTGGGGACTTTCTTGTGTCTCCACGACGTTTTTACGTATGAATTGGGTCCTTATGTCCATGGAACAAGTGTACGTAATCCATAGGACTCACGATGAGAAACATAAGTTAAGAAGTGCCATAGACTTTTTTCGTGCTAAACTAGCCCATTGACATGGCTAGAAACTCAAAATCTACGTCATTGGATTCTGTTCCATGGAGACGCTTCGTCTGTTTTAAAGAGACACGATACCACGCAGTGACACCGCATTAAGCAAGAAACGTCACTCACTCTGCCCGGTCCTTGGACCTGCTGTATTTGGATTTCACCTGTATCACCTACAAATACACAAACATGCACGAACATGAAAGACTCTGAGGCTATTGACTACAGAAGTAGATTGCACTTCCCTGAACTGCTGGAAGTAAGGGGTGGACCATATAGTTACCAGTGAAGTGGCGACAGTGCTGCCCCGAGGCGTTAGTGACGGGCTTGGAGAGGGACTCCGACCCGCTGCCGGCGAAGAACCCTTGGCCTTGGTCGTCATGTCTTGGCCGTCAGTCTCCACCGCGGCAGAATCCCCGTTCTCTACGATGATCGGTGCCTCGCTCCTGCCTCCTGGATGCTCGTTGCGTTTCTGAATGAGAGGAATATGTTTAACTGAAGAGAACGATTTGTGGACTTTGAAGAGGGAACTATGAGCCCCGAGTGGGACCAATAGAGGGCGCACTTTTCCTCCCTACAGAGGCTCCATTGGTGAGAACTGTATTTTGATGGTTCACAAACGACTGTGAAATGCACGCGTTACGGTCACATCGTTACCAGCAAAATGAACACTCCCTACCAATATGGCTCTTTTCAACCAATGGGGGGGGGACTTCTGCTCAAGGTGGATCCTGTCTGAATATCTCTTTACCGCCTCATTCCTGACATAAAACAGTGGGGATAGCTGTGAGAACTCCGTCAGTAAACAAACTTGGCAACTGTCTAGTATTCAAATCATTTATTTACAGTCCCAAGGTTCACAGGTTTTTCTCCTCCGTGTGTATAATTCCTCAATGTTAAAATATATCAGTACAGTTTATCGAGTTTGAGATTAAAATGAACCAGGCTTGCAATCACGAAACACCCCAAAACACTAATACATCGATCAGTGCACTGCATGGAGCTCCATTATCACTATGACATGAAATTCAATTCACAATATACATTCAAACTTACACCAAGGTTGTCAATTAAATAAACACACCAAAACTTGTACACGTGTAGGGACCATCAAAATAAATTACGAATTGTCACCTGGGCGCAACATAATAATATGCCACCAAAGGCAAAATACACTCCTACTCAAAATTACTCAACAGCGAACATGCCACAAAGGCAGCGTGAGCCAACCAAGCAAAGCGAGCCACTCAGGCAAAATGAGCCATAAAGGCAAAATGAGCCATTAAGGCAAAACGAGCCACCCAGGCAAAATGCACCACGTTAAATTAGAGACTAGGTGACTAACTAACCACTAAGGCGGTCTTCCAACATTTAGTGAAACCACAAACTCACAGCAAATAACAAATTCAATTTAAGTAATCCTTAACCAAAATAATGTTCGGTCCATCCTTTCGCTATCGTTCAATGGCTCTTGCGTTCCAGCTGGATGTGCTGAAACACCATGTCTGTTGATGCATGCAGGTAGATGTAGCCTCACCCAGGAGCAAGGTCGCCACGCCCACAATAGCCAATAGTCATGATGATATCTCCCCTTTCAGGTACCATGCTGGGCAAGACGTTGGTAGTAAAACTCTGGTGGTCATTAAGTGCCACTTATCAAGGGCCCTCTGAAAAATTAAGATTTTTGTACAGGAAAATACAGGATCGGTTGCGCAAGTCACACATAAATAAAATGCACCATTCAACTGAGCAACATCAACAATTCAGCAGTGAGATTTGTCAGCATTCATCACATGACATGGTAACAGTCAATTAAATCATTTAAATGCATTTCAAAGATAAAAGAAAGGAAAATCTTCTTACAGATATGTGGCCTCCGTTGTTGCTTGTAATTGGTCACCTGTCCAAAGCCGCACGGCTTATGGAGTCTAAAATACCAAGCGCCAAGCGCTGCCAGAATTCCTGATATTTTTTCTATTGAATTAATTCGTGTCGTATAATTCTTGTGCTTAAATATGTACATCGGCTCCGATCGTTGCGCTTTACAGGGGCAAATAGAAAGGATAATGCACAAAAATATACCCAGGAAAAAAAGAGGTATTAAAACCAACCAAAAAGAGATCAATCAAACTGGCGTGTTTTGAGGAGACGCTTGATTACCTAGGGTCACGCCAGAAGCCTATTTTATAGCAGATCTGATACGCGTTTGGCTACAGCTGTGCCCTCTCGTTCTGATGTCAGTGCGAGCTGTCAGGCCTTTTCTCAATAAATTTAAAATTAGAAAAACTTTATATATTTGATAAATTGTATTTATATATTTCCTGTCTCTGCTTGTTACTTTGTAAAACAACTTACCATTCACTGGCGTTCTTTGTTTCTTTTGAGCTATCTACGCGGGTATTAGGGAACGACGACTTTCCTTGAATGAAAGTTTCTCCCATTCCAGTGTGCATTTTTAGTAACGGAAGTGATTAAAAAGGTGTCCCGTCCAAAGCACCTTCTTAATTGGCGGGATGCTACCTGAAATGAAGGTTGAGGCGGTTTTAATGAAGCAATTGTGCTTAATTCGTAGAAAATGCGCATCTCTTTCACCCACCACCCCGAAAGAGGACTCAACCAGCGCGCTTCTACATTACACGCGATGGCTCATTTCCGAGGGATTAAGTCTTGGCACCGATACTCTGACGCGTAATTGGGCAATTACGTAATCATGCAACCATGGTTGAAGCTTGAGGAGGTAATTTTGACGACAGTAACCCACGCAGGGCGCTGGTAACCGCCGACTCATTCACAACCAAGGCGTGGCGGTGTCTAGAGCCGTTTTGACTTTTTTGAGTGTAGTAATATGTTTTTGAGGGTATTTCATCAGTTTTATTTTATATTAGTTTAATTGACATTATTTAACATTTTGACAGTTTTGTATGTCCGGTCAGATTTAAATTTTAATGTTTGATCATTTTGATTTTGTTTATAGTTTGTGTTGCTGCTTAAAAGGACTTTTGATGTATGTTGTTTTTTTCTTTAACTGGAGATCAATGTTGACGTCACCCTCTGACCGGTGAAGAACTTAACGCGGGCGTGTACCTCTGCGTGCGAAAAGGATGGCTCCGCAGGAATGGCGTCTAGGCCTTGTTCTTTTTCCCAGATTTGTCTAAAGTGTGTGGACTAGTAACACCCCTTTATCTGGAGGTTCACGATTTCAGATTAGCTTTTTAGAGAGGAATTATTAGGCCTCTTGTTTCATTGTATGATCAGCGAGTTCGTCTTTAATCCAACAGTCCTCCAACCGTTCACTGCAAAAACTGGGGTGTTAAATTTAACACCCCCGATGTTATCAAAGGACTACACCAACACTTTTCACTGGTGTTAGAAATGTTAGTGTTACTTTGTGTTACTTTTGATATCCTCCAGTGCACTATAACACTTATAGGTGTGCAAAGTAACACCAGCGGTGTTAAAGTAACTCCCTATGGTATGGTCAGCTGATAACACCAAACAGTGTTGATTTTTGTTGGAGGGTTGGGGACTGCTACGGCTACCCTGAATGTTAATTTATTAAATTAATGACAATATTTCTCACTGTATTGTGGCTACCATGCCAGCTGCACGATTTTCATATAGCAAAGGGCTAGAATTCACCAGGGTGCCAACGTCTCCGAGTTGGACATTTTACTCTTTTCCTCATTTTCTTTGGTCATGGATTAATTGTGCTCGAAGCGTTTGAAATGTTTGATTTTTACCCTGGAAATAACTGACCCTGCCCGTTTTATAGGGCATTTTGTCACAATGATAGGGCCCTATGGGCTAAAATATTGGCCTGCTGCGAGTTTCACACAGTGTGAAATAATTTCATCGCTCGTCTTGCAAAAAGTCTGTCAGTCGCGCTTCTTCCGTCGCCGCAGGTGACCGATTGCCCGTGCTGTACATTTCGTATACGCCTTGAAATGTGTTTGTGTTTCCATCGATTAGAAACTCAATCAGGTACTTCTACAAAATCTGCAAACAAACGCAGCTATCAATGTTCCAATACTTTTGTCTCTACTTACTAACCACGAGAAGTACTAGGGATCGATTTCGTTCGGGGATCAGTGAATTTTTGCAGTCAAACTTAAATTGCGCTTTACTGGATAGCCAATGTCCGAGGTCCGTATTAAGACTAATGTCCGAGGTCATTGTTAAATCTATCCACGCCCTCAGTGGGACCCGGACGTATTTTAGATCCAGACTTGATCCAGAGAGATTATTTGGTTGGCTGATTGGTTTGTGCTTTTATACAGCTTTGCCTTTGACCGCCATGGACCGTAAATGGTACACGCACATCTGTTGGCAGTCCCATGATACCCTATGCTTTTCCATTGCTGGCTTGCTGTAGTCACGAACCACCATGTCAATACATACCAGCAGCGAGGAGAGAAAGCTCATCTTGCCCCGTCAGGTTCGCCGAGTGTGCTCCACTGACAGCTGCAAATTGTTCCTTTGCCAGGATGTGATGGGCCCCCTTTTCCGCCAAATTTCAGGCACCGGGAGCAAAGTTCACCGCCACCCGTCGATGAGCTATTAATGCTATTGTTTTGTCATATAACCCGTGCGACGCGTGAAGTTGAGATGCGAACCCCCCGCTGGTGCGTTTTGAGTGTATGTTATTACACACAGGTATATTTTTGCCATCCCTAGATGGCATCAAAACCACTGTCCAGTATGCTGAGCTTGGAATGGTGATTGCCTGTCTCTCTCGTTTTGCAGTTTTTTTTGGACGGGTTATAATTATCATATGCAGTCAGGGTTAACTCAACCGTAAAACATGCTGGTATGCAGGTGCCGTGTAAATCATGTCACTATGCTGCCCGGCTGTTATATAAGGCTAAAACATACTTTTACTTTGAGGACAAGTGCCTTCATGTCTCAGTACTGTGAACTTCTATGTTAAACAATAATTAATAATGCGCTGTTGCCGAGTTAATCGCCAACGAATAATGGTTTGAATGATGCCTTATTACCGTATTCATCTCCTATCCAGAATCCGTAGAGGTTGCCCGTTCGCAGTCGATGCGTGTGTTTACTCAGTCGAAAGCTGATGGTCAGGTTCTTAATAATTGACGTTTTGGCAAAATAGGTTATCTCTTTAAAAAATATTGCCACAATAGTGTCTGGCAGCGATGTAGCATTTGACACACGCTTCTATAAGGAACACCTTTTTTCTGTTACTACATTAGAATGGTGTAAAATAGTATTCGATGGAAATTTAAAAAAAAAATTGTGTGGTTGAGTTCCCAACCATCTGTTGCGCCACGGAGTTATGTCTGCATTGAAGCCGTTAGACTTGCCTGGGTCTGATGTGGTAATGATTTTAGAACACGAAACTGCGATCTCTTGAAATGTGTTAATTAGAGTTCTGCTTTTGCGATACGAATCATCAATGGAAGGGTTTGCTTCAAGTCCACCACAGTTATTGTGACACGTGAGCAGTCCGCTGTCTCTCTTTGTTAAGCACATCGATTATTGGTCGCTGCACGCGCGGCGTTGCACTTCCGATGCAACGATTTATGCAGATTTTCTCCTCATTTAAATAGTAAGCACACATACGCATCATTTCATCGCAGTGCATTGTGGATAGGCCTCCATTTTGCAGATTCCTCGGACCTCTCAATCTTGCACTACAAGGCTACCCCAACCGTGAGCGTTATATTACCAGAAAGGGGTCAATAATAATTGCTCAGTTTCCAATTCAATTCAATAATGTTTGACTTAATGGAAGGGCCCAAGCATTTAACAGTGTCAGATTGACAAGGTGTCCGGGGGACATTTCTGAGGAATTGTCATGGAAACTAACAATTTTCACAGCAAAATCTGTGAGAGATCTTGTCCTCCCCTCGCTGGATAAACCACTCCAACGCCACTATTCAAAGCCATCACAGACTCTTAGAAACATTATACAGAAAAAAATATCGATATTTTATTGACAGCCCGGATCCATACGCATCACACCATCTGTTACTGGGCTACGTCATGATATTCTATTATTATTTTTTTTTCTTTCGAAACCCAACCCTCTTTCGTACCAGCAGTTTTGTGTTGTGTTGTGTTCAGTACAGTGTCATTATGTACTAGGAAATTCCGGTGAGGCTCCAGACCGATTATTCGCCGGCCATTTGGTGAGTGAAACCACCGTGAAACTACAGCCAAAGCAGGCAATATCCAGCAGGCATCATGGACAAGCTGAAAGGGTTCGCCAGTGATGCCGGGACGTTTTTCAACCGAACAGTTCAGGTAAGGATATGCCCTGGTCTGCAACATGATGCCCGTTTATGCCACTTAAAGCTACAGTCATTGAGTGAATAAAACTATGTTGTATCATTCCAAACCAGAGGGCTAAGGATTCCAGATGTGTATGGTGACATTCCTGTCCCAACTCTCTCTATACACAACGGATCCAATTAGTAAAGCGACCTCTATAATACGATCGCATTGTGTCTCTGTTTACTTCTTTCTTAGGGACTTGGGTTTTCGTGCCCTACGCGTTACCGGAAAAGACTTTGAGCGCAATGTGGCTTGACAGGATGTAGTGCTTTCGCCCAACAACAGGGAAATTGACCGTCAGCGCATTGGAAAATTACAGTTTGATAGCTAACTCCATGAAATGATATTACACGGCAATGAAGGAACCCACGATTTCAATCATTACGACGTCGCAAGTTTTTCAGACAGTATCACCAACTGAAAAAACTACAACATTCAAACCTTACTGGTGGTTTTTTAATCAGTGAGGAATGTATTTCGTGATTACCTTGAACACTTAAGGGAAGAGAAGTTTTTTAATGACCAATACATCAATTCAACACTATCACTTCATTCTATAAATATCATTTCTACGCTGAACAAAAACTTTGGACGATTAAGTGAAATAGCAGTTTTGGGTGCCCCCCCCAAAAAATAATCGAATCCTGTTACAAAAGTAGCATGGAAAAAATGGCAAGTATTCACATTGAACATCCTTCTGTATTTGCCATCACCACGCCTGAGTAATCTGTCTACCGCTCAGTTCAATTCTTTTTTTGGGGGGGGGGAGCAATTAAACAGTTCTTCCAGTTTCAGTTTAAACTTTGAATTGGTAGTAATTCCAAAAGAAAGGCTTCATAAAGAAATTTACAATTTCCCTCCCTAAAATACCCTCCCCCTTCATGAATATTTAGTCGACCCGCTTTTGCAAATTTAAAGCTCATAGGCGTTCGGGTTCCGTTCCTAAGGCTACTATTGAGGGGTTTCTCGCCGAAAGGGAACCCGGGCGGTTCCGGTAACTGCTGCTGTTATCACCGGCACTGTCCGCCGTAGGACCACCTTGTCCAGCCGGACTAGTTTCAGCAAGTGTCTCCTAAATACGTT
>NW_019091381.1:3139735-3155701 GCF_001949145.1 Acanthaster planci | reverse complement strand
GTGCAATCTGATATTCCTATGAGGGACTGTTGGTGCAGTGCACAACACAACACAGCTGTGCTTCTCTGAGGTGTTCACCAAATGACCCAAAGAGTGAGTTCAGCATCGGAGGGTTAATGCAGTGCACAACACCACACAGCTGTGCTTCTTTGAGGTGTTCACCAAGTTACCCAAAGAGTGACTTCAGCATAGGAGGGTTGAACAAAATCATGAAGAATTGAAACTGTAAAATGTTCACTGGGAAAAACAGTAAAGTAACTATTTGCAAAGTAAAAGGTGAAATAGAGTTAAAATGTTGAAAACCTTGTCACCAAATAAGCAATGACAACCCCCAAACCTGCCAAAAAATTGAAAATGTTCCCCATACTCTTTGATAAAAAAAGTCAGGTTTTGCCCTTTGTCTCTGTCTGTCTCTCTTCGTCAGAATGGAGGTGCGCGTTGAGTGTTGTGTGTGTGAGTAGTAGCCTGCTTTTGAAACTTTTTTCCTCAGATTTTGGCCGATCTATTACATTCGGGTACTCTCTTTCTGAGTTCCTCAATTTTCCGGCAGTTTACAGCCCTCGGACTTACCTGTTCTTGATACACACACGTATCTTTCTCATGTAAAAGGAGTATTCAGTGAGCCTGTCTGTTTCTGCTGTGGCATGCGCTTTAATTTAGACGCAGCGCTTGTGTTTTTTGTGTAGTTCTGCTGGTAGTTTGGTATACGCATGCCTGTTCTGGTTGGTTTTTCTATTGCTCGTGTCACGCGCCTCTGTTTATGTTGGCCTTGTGACAACATGTGTAAGGGGAGAAGTTGAGGAGGAGAAAGTGGCAAGGATCATAGTATTGCTCAAGAGGGGTGACCCCTCGCTCAGAGGGGCGCTGAAAAAAGAAGAAGAAATACTGAGATAAGGACGATTGCTGGACACTGGTTTACTTCCCTTGTAAAAGCATGTAAAAAGCCACGATGTGTAGCCCTGTCCCTAAGAGAGGCCCTTAAATTTAAAGCAAATTCCTGAATTTCCCCCCCCCCACAAAAAAAAATTATTCTTGATCAACCGTTGTCCATCCTTGTGATCTCCTTGTGTTAAGATATAAAGTTATGTGTCATGTAAACCCTATGTGTTTACAGGTGAAGTGGAATGACTCGGAATGCTAATGAGAAAACAACACAGGCAGTATATCACCAGTTGTGTTTAATATTCCGTATTATTTACTGTCTACGGTGTTCTTTGTGTCTAAAGAGAATCTCTGTTCAAATTAAGGGTGGGAATTTACATTTAATTTGAAAAACATTTCAGAAAAACTTCCCCACACTGTTTAAATGTTTAGCCCAACACTTTATAGAAGCTGCCGTGGCCTACCTTGGTGTTTTATGTATGCATAATTATGTAGTTCAACAATGCACATGATCCAATTTATGTAAATGTATTGATTGATGTTGGGGCATTGAAAACAAGCAATGTTTATTGTTTTAGAATCCAATTTTTTTCTCAAAAAGTACATGGATGCCGAAAGGGGAAAAACAGTATTTAACAGGCATTGTTTACAATAAAAATAAAATGAACGCCAGATTGCATCAATCAAACCAACAAACCTCCAAAATGGGATGGTTCCGTTTGAACGTTTGGGAAAATTTGTAAAACGGATTTAGAACTTTTTTGTCTAAATGTGTAAACGTTCCACCCTTAGTACAAATGGAGATGACTTTGGATATGTAAATGTATGTGTGATTTGTTTATACAAAACATAAATTTGAATTGTTTGTAATTGTATGTTGCAATCAGATGTTGTTACGTTGTGGTCTTGTGGGTTTGTCTTGTGAAATAAAATTTGATTACAATTTTTGAACGTGGCTTTTACACCACCAATGACAATGTGCTGGAAGTTTTATATTTAAACCAAAATGAAATTCTTACTCTTGTACCTACTCAAACTAAACTGAAATCAGAAATCCAGTTTCGGACCTTATTCTCAGGATTACCGTCACATTCTCACAGTTATGGCCTTTCTCTAAGAGAATGCGGAAAGCTTTGGGAAGATACATGTTTTGTCGTGCACAAACAGGAATGTACGGAAGTGCTTCAGGTAATAACTGACCAATTACTCTTTCCACTTACTGCCCAGGCTGAAGCCGAGCTGCGTGTGGCCCAGTCCGAGTTTGACCGTCAGTATGAAATCACCAAACTTCTTCTGGAAGGTATCAGCAGTGCCCATGTAAGTTGGATTCGATCTGAGGACATTTAGCGCCATCCATAAGTGACCAATAGGCAGGCAAGGGTATTGAGAACATTTCATTGGCTCTTTGGGCCTGGCTCCAAAAAGTGGGCAAGTTAGGCATGAACTGTATTTCAGCCTCTGGCTAGTTGCTTCTCACCATTGCAAATACGCCATCAGTCTTGCTTGAATTACATGAGTCGAGTAGCTTTGCAAAGTCCCATCATCGCTCACATCTTGCCATTGGTTGCGCTCTCGTTATGTTCATGGTCCCTGCCATCTCTGACGGTTGTCAGGCCAATGATTCCCTTCTGTCTTAATCTTTTTAAAAGGCTAGTGACTTTAACCTGTGATATGACATATACTAGGGCCTTGAGTCACCTGTGATTTCAAGAAAAGTATAGAGAAAAGTACAGAGAATGTGCCATTGGTTTCCTACACTGTGGAAGATTTTGGAGAATTTCAAATGATGTAAAGAAAATCAGTATAGCATTATGGTTCAGTCATGACTCAAATTAACCTTGAACCTTTCTGCTGTTGGTCCATGATGGCTTCTCTTCTCTGTCTCTGCCCAGTCCAACCATCTCAGTCGACTGCAATACTTCATCGAGGCGCAGCAGGCCTACTTTGAGCAGTGCCAGAAGGCCATGACAGAGCTCCAGATCCAGATGGCAAAGTGAGTCCCAAGTTGCGAGGGAATTCGGTTCCCGCCAGTAAACCCTCACCTAAACCCACGGAAGAGGCGGATCTTATGCATTATGCATGAGCACTTGCTGGATACAATACATGTGAAATTGTGGCCGAATTTTAGGCTGTGATTTCCTGTTTTGCCAATGGGATCTCACAGCGAATGTCACTAGTCAGATATGATGATCCCTGCTTTGGACTTTGTCCAAATCTGAAAGTGTCCTAATCAGAACCAGTACACATAGACTTCAATCCCCCTCTGCCTTAAGGCTGTTTTACAGATAGAGAGCTTTGTTATTAATCAAAATCACCGTACATTTATGTATGCCATCTGGCAGAAAAATGTGGTCCTTATTACACTCCTGTAAAAAAAAAAAAGAAGAAATTTTGGTGGGCTGATTTAAAATGTTTTGTAGACCAGTAGAACCATTTGAAGAGCTGCCGTCTCATTTCGATAATAGCAGCTGACAGAAAATATTAGAAACATGACTGGTTGAAATCTGTGTTTCTTGGGTTGTTGAGATTGCTTGAGAATCACCTGCGCAACCTGCGTGTGTTCTGTTAATGTATAGCAGCAGTATGACCACTGTCTGTGCTCCATTAAAATCATGCGCTGCTCTGTTGGGGGTTCAACTTCTCCTTCATGCAGCATACGTCCACGATGTTTTAAGTCGTTCGTGGCCGGACCACTGTGCGAACTGATGACAGTGGGCTTTATTTTGGAAACGGCTGTTTGTTTTATTTGGAGAGTTGAATGTCCCCTTCCCTGATTGGCATTGTTTGTTAACCCTAACCTTCCCCAACCACACAGAATAAAACAGTAGTAAAGTGTTTAATTCTGTGGGGATAGGTCCGGTAGGCCCAGACAGCTGGCTTTTGCATTGGGTTTGGCATACCTCAGAAAAACAAAGTCCAACAGCCTCTGTGCGCAAAGTCCCATATGGGTGTTTAACTTTGTGTGAATGGGGAAGGTTAGGTCCAGCAACCCTTGGGGAGTTAGGGTTAAGGTCCTGTCCTGTCAGTGCTGTGGTTTGATCCCCTCGCAAGTCCACTCAAAAGTCTTGTTCCCCGATTGGCATTGTTTTTAGGTCTTGTGCTGGTGTTGTAGTCGGATCCCCTCACAAGTCAAATCCAAAGTCTTGTTCCAAGAAACAAGGGAGGAACAGTGTAACAGTGTCGCCTGTGTCACCATGTGTTTGAATGACTTTTGACTTGATCTGAGTTTGTATGACTTGTGACAGATTCACTATGCACTTGTGAGGACTTGTGATTGACTTCTGAGGACCTGACTACAGCATTGTCCTACACTGGACATTCTTATGTCCTCCAATGCCAGTTGTAACAGTGCCTCATCTCTTGAGGCAAAAAAAAGGGAAAGAAATGGCAAAAAGTGTGTTTGATTTAATACCAATAGAAGCGATGGTGGAAAGGCCCCGCAAGTGGCCCTGGAAGCACAAGAAGGGTAAAAGGTCAAAGGTGAAAGGTCACCAGCAAAAGGTGGGTTTTGCGTAGCTGAGGGCAGTTGTGGCGTATGCATTCTCTGCGTGCACCAGCTAAACTTTGTTGAGGCAGTACACTAGAGCACCAAATTATCGCTCCGGTCACCCAGTCTGAAGTCAGGGCCCAATTTCATGGCGCTGCTCAACAGTTAGCAGAAAAGTTGTGGTTACTATAGCAGAAAATTTTGCTAACCATAAGCACTACTTCATGGCGATGGTTAATTGACATGGTTGTGCTTACAGTTGCGCGCACAAATTTTTTTTGTTTTGTCATTTTGTTAAGCAGCTTTTCCCTCCAAGGTAAGTGTGCCTTTTACCGTGCTTACTGCTTACGGTCGTCATGAAATAGACAGAGCCTCTGTTTATAGCTTAAAATCATGTGCGTAGTTGTGCCGTGAAATTGAGCCCAGGGCAAAAGCTGTTTGAATAAATTCCGTCAAAGGCATTCCAAGTTGTCTGAGATCAGACTTGTGAATTGACAGATGAGTGGATTTAACAACAGATTCGACTACAACTTTGCCAAAACGACGCTTTCAAAACGAAAGCACTGCAGCATGTTTATCATTTTCAAAAGGCCATTAAAAATTTCCATGTGCATGATCACAAATTATGTCAGGCCATTCTGTCAATGTGCATCGGTTGCCTTGGCAACAAGGATTGAAGCCATTTGTTTGTTCTCTGAACAGTCCTGGTGTGGCCCATCAGGTTATGCACATGGAGGGTTTCTGTTTTCTGTTTAATAAAGAAAATGCACTATTTGATTTTTGCCAGCCGTTTTGATTTTTTTGGGGGGGCATTACCAATGGAAAACATCGAATACTGCATGCTTTCGTTTTGGGGGGGCTATTGTAGCAAAAACTTGCTGTAGGAAAACTGTTCAGCTGGTGGAAACAAAGAATTGCACAGTTGACCACATGCTCTCCGCTACTCAAATCACCTGCATGATATCCATGTGTCATCAGACGTGGCTCAGCTTTTCTCTTTTCATTTCTTTCTTTGGCTCTTCGTCATTATCCCCCACCCTTTTCCCCCGGGTTCCCTCTTTTCTGTTCCCTCCACCCTGCTCGCCAATGACACCACCGGACACAGCATTCCCGGGTCGCTGGGTAACATCCGACCGTATAACCCACCCCAGGCCGTGGGCAATCCCTCGAGCCCCTCCGCCCCGCCTATAGGGGGCGACATACTGCAAGACAGCCCCACAGATGCACAAAGTGGCAGAAGAAAGGCACGGGTGCTGTACGACTACGATGCGTCAGACCCAACAGAACTGTCCTGTCTTGCAGATGAGGTACGCAAGTTTGACATCGAGACATAGAAATTCACCTTGACAAAAAAGCCTGTAACACAAAATAGACTTGGCATTACATTTCCAACAAGTGATTAGAGAAATATTGCCTCCAAAACGTCCCAGAAATGTGTAATTGGCAAGCATATTCTTTTTATTAAAGTCCTTTTAATACTCTGGTAGTGTCAAGTATTTTCTACTCCATCTGCTTAGTCAAACTAACCCTGACACTTCTCAGAGAGGGACATGGAGTCATTGATTGACAGCTCTTTTCACTGTAGCATTAGTTGTTGTTTCCACCCTTGTGATTGGTTGGGGTTGCTTCTCTAACCCTCATGAATATGCATGGTGCCTGCAAATGCGGAAATGCTTGTAACTGCATGAGAGTACAACAGAGGGAGGTGGAAAGTGATGGCGGGTTTTCGATCATGTGCAGTTCACCATTTCATAACTTTTCTTAGATTCTCTGAAATGCCTCATGGCATACGGTTTAATATATCAGTTTTTGTTGCGTACAAAATATTATTAATGCTAACAACACATGCTCCATCAGAAAACTGGATTTGTGGGCTACAGACATGAAGGAACTAGATGTCTAAATTCCAAGTAGGAGGCTGTCGGACAAAAAAGGGAATCGAGAGCAAACTAACACATCTGGCTTGTTCTCATTGCTCTAGCTGTCATAACCCTACGTGCCTCTATTAGCAAGGCAAACATTGCAATGGGTGAATGACTTTTGAGAAGTCCTGCACATGATTCAAAAGCTTTTCACAACTATGAATCAGAAAGCTTAGTGATGTGAGAAGATTGCTGATATATTTCTGTGCTTCTATTTCCAGTATTTTTGTATGTTTGTGCACACTGTCGATCATTTTGACACACTGGGTTTTTTGTTTTGCTATAGATAATTAAATGAAAAGTACAGCTCAGTTGGGCCTGTTGGGTTAGAAGTGAAAAGTGTGATAAGTAGCGGGCAACATTAGATCATGAAATTGTTTAATATTCAGCGGCACATGCTGATGAGCAGTTTCAAATGTTTTTCAATAGCATTCTCTTCCACACTGGCAACCCATATTTCTAGAAGTCAAGATGGAGACACTTGTTTGCTCAAATTCTTGCCTAATTTGGGCATGAACTCTGGCATGTGATTTGACTGTTAGCATTTCAAAGTGGAAGTCTGGCTTCTGGTCTCACATCTGTGTCCTTTGCCCCACAGGTGATCACAGTGTACAGCCTGCCTGGCATGGACAAAGATTGGATGATGGCAGAGAGAGGGAGCCAGCAGGGCAGGGTACCGCTCACTTATCTGGAACTGATATCTTAAAATGAAAGCAGTTTAAGAAAACCATTAAGATTTAACCAAAACAGAGTTTTAAAAAATTTACATTTTTTCATTTTGCACATAGTAATTAGACTGACTAAGCTGTCTGATATTAGCAACCTGGGGACGATTCCAGGGAGCTGCTTAGTGCAGGGGTGTGTTTTTGTGACTCCTGATATAACCAGAAGCATGTTCGTTACATCAAAGCGATTACCAAAAACATGTTTGAGCCCGTGCCAAACCAAAAACAACAAACAAAACAAAACATTAAAACAGTACATTATAAAACCCAAAACCAAAGAACCACAAAAGAGTTACGTCAGTTGTCGTTATGACAGAGCACAAGGTGGCAGGATGTTAGTGTTGATGCCATTTCCAGTCAGTATTTGGCATAGTTTCTTTCCACTGCTGCTCCCTTCTGTCCCATTCTCAGAACGCGTGCTCCCCTTCTGATTTGCTGCACGTAACATCAGAGTTGGAAATACACGATTAACACTGAGAGAATGCCTGCTCATTTTTCACCATTTTGAACCGATGACGAACCAGCTCCAATTTTCAGGTTCTTGTTTGGTCAGTCAGGACGATGACATCACACAAGCAGAATAACCCATGCCGCAAAAAAAACACTCTAACCAATGACCAGAACGGAAAGACAGGTTCAGGGCTGTCGAAAACACACCCCAAGATGTTGCTGAATGCAGAAGATCAGCTGGTTACTGGCTGCAATTTCCTGCACTATATAATTCTTTGGCTATTCTCTGCTGAGAATGTCCCTGAAGATTTGCGTCTTTTACACCACAATCATGGGGATCCTAGGGGGAAAAGGGGGGCTCTTTTTCCCCTAAAAAAAAGGGAAGAAAATGTAAAAGAAAATATAAAAAGTATGAAAGGGGGTGAAATTCACCTATTTGCTCGGAAGAAAAACCTCAAAATCGACCTCTTATACTGTTAATGGTTTATAAGTGCATCGTTGACCCCCAGAAAATCCTCCCCCCCCCAAAAAAAAATCCTGGCAGCACCCATGTCAGCAATGCTGATGAAGCGCTCATGTAAAGATTCTCTCACTTTTGGCTGACGACAGCAGCAGTTGGAGGGGAGATCTCGAATGTGGACCTTAATTTCTTCAGAAATTGAATCTGCAAAAACGGCCGATTTAGAGCAACATCACCCCACTTGCACAGAGGCTGGGGCCGACGTTTTTTGGGATGGATTTATCTTTTGGAATAGCCTAAAATTAACAGCAAATTATCAGGAATAAACCAAAAAAATGAACGTAAAGTTGTTCTTGCTGAGTGGTTACTAAAAGATGAGATTTTATTCGCTTTACATATTTCTTTTTTGGGGATCATCTGGCTGTGTGTAAATATGAATTCTTTGTCGTTACTTTGCACTTTATGAATATATTTTAATCCAGGAAGTCAATAGTCATTGAAGAAATAAGTTATGTGGAAATGTTTGTGCAAAGTGGAGGCACCAGTCTCGTATGGTGTGATTAAGTCCAAGGTCGGAACCTTCAGTAGCTGAGATGTCTCTTTCACTTTAGGACCAGTTTGTTACGCGCGGATCCGGATCGCAATTAGTGATCCGAAGTTGGTTCACTAATGCCAGATCGTAATGGATGGTGCTATCCAGTACTGCAATCACTGATTGAGATCCGAATCTACGTTGTGAAACAAACAGGGTTATGGGCTTTATTTGAGACAAATGCAAGGCAGCTGTCACAGGTCCAAATACACTGGTCCCCCTGTTGCAAACAGGAATCTTCTGTGCTTGTGCACAGGGGAAGGCTTGTATTTGGCTGGCCCCCGGTGCACCTATCCCCCTGTTGTATTCCATGCAAGAGGATATGGGTACCAGTGTGATAGTGGTATTTGCCAATTTGTGCCTGGTATCCATGCACCTTTGTTGTTCATTTGTAGCACTCTGTATTTGTTACCATTGAGGGATGTCACTTGTGGGCAGAGTTTTCAAGTCTGGGACCTGGTATACAAACAGGAACATAACATGAATTTGTGCTGAAAAATTGGGTTGCACTGTACAGTGATGCCTTGGAATATTTGTTGGGAAGAACACCACTGTGAGCGCCCATATAATCTAGGGAAGGTAAAAAGGTAAGGTGGTCGTTCTACAGAAGAGCATTTAAAAGTTATTCCAGTGACATTTCATATTATTTAAAACGATTTCTGCTTTCAGAACAGTTTCACTATTATGCATGCTTAGTTTGATATATTGAATGAAAACAGAACAATAGAATCTCGTATATACATTGGACACTTTTCTTCGGCTCATTGTGGTACATGCTTAGAAACTAATAAGTCATGTTTCACTTCCATTTTTGTTCTCGGATGTGTTGGGTACAGTACATCACAATGTTATTAAAGTAGTAGCTAGCATGTACATGTTGCACTGTTGGTTGTCACCTCAAATGCAAGTTTAGAGAATTTTCCAATAGAGGGTTTGCATGGCTGCCATCTTGCAGGCCAGTGCTTTTGTTCCACAGGGTCTGCACAAAGGAAGTTTTCCCTGTAGAACAAAAGAACTGCCCTGCAAGATGGCTACCATGCAAAGCATCAATGCTTGGCACCGTATCTGTCTCAGCCTTCACATGATATTTAACCCCCCCCCCAACAGTGAAGTTGTTCCTGAACTTTGAACTCCAAGCAACAGAGTGAAACGTTGAAGTATTTCTAGTTAATTTGAACTGTAGAGGCCTACACTGGGGGACTGATTTTCGAGACAGAGCTCTTGACAGAGATGAAGCCGACTGTGATAACTGCCCATAAAACCTATTTCATGAAAGTCATCCCCAGTTAACTGTGAAATACTCCAATCCAGTTATGTTGCACTTTGCTGTATTCTGGAGAGTAAAGCCGCTTTACTGTTCTATGGCCGTGGTGTCCCAGTTTAAGTACAAAGAATGTGCCATTGGAGACACTAAAAAGGGTCCCTTGACAGTGTTTCCCAGGGAAACTTTTAAGATGGAAAGGGTACCATTCCATCTGGAATGTTATTCAGGGGAAATGAATGAAAATTTCCCAACAGAGGGTTTGCATAACTGCCATCTTGGTGTCAAGTCCTTTTGTTCCACAGGATATGCACAAAGGAGGTTTCCCTGTTGAACAAATTGCCCTGCAAGATGGCTACCATGCAAAGCCTCTGTTATGTACATTTTAGGGTTTGGATCATGACTGCAGATGAAGCTGGAAACTAAATGTTTGAGTTTAGTGGCAGACAAAGTTTGTGACATGAGGTCCGCTCCCTAAATGCATGGCCATTTCAGACAAATTTTTGAAGTCGTTTCAAAAAGCTGCTTGCCGTAGTGTAATTTCTTCTTTACTGCTAGAAACAATTGGTCTTCCATTTCAAGATGATCATAACCATTATATTGAAACAGATTTCTTATAATAACTGTGCATTTAAGTACTGTTTCTAAGTTAGTCGCTGTTCTTATTTGGGTACTGTTGAAAAATTTCATTCATTTGCAACCTTTGTTCCAAACCTGAGTTCAACTTAATCACTTCAGAATGTTCAACTCTTGTGTTTTATGTTGTTGTGCAGAATAATTTTTGATAAATGATATAATATAGTTTTTTCTTTTCGTTTAAATTTGCATTACTTTGATTTAGTGTTTTCAAAGTTTTATACATGTGGTTGAATTTTGCATGAGCTTTTTGACGTAAAGAGCCAATGTTACATCGAGTAAAATGCATCAATCAGGATATTTAAACCAAAACTTAAAATTTTAAATGCTGTGTATTTGAGGCTAAATATATCACACAAGCTCACGTTTCCCTGAACATTTTTGAAAATGCCGATATTCTGGGAAACCCAATTATGTCTGTGAATGAGATTTGGACCAAACTTTTTGAGCACACAAGATGACCGTGCCTAATGAAACCAGTAACCAGCAAATTGTGCCACACGGCTTCAACTTTTGGTTGGATTTTGGTTCACAAAAACAATTTGTTTCTCTCAGCAGGTCTGTGAAACTGGGTCTAGCCCTTACACTTTGAACATGCTGCCCCAAATATACTCTCTTCTCCTTCCACTCGTGAATTTCCTGTTTCACAATGTACCATTAAACACACAAGTGCAATTGTATTCCATACATGACTCAGATCAGTGACGTCGAGAAGTTGTAGATGAAATATCAAGCGGGGCTAGTGGTAGTGCAAGTAGATGATCACGTGAATAAAAAACCACACTATTCCAACAATGCGTCAAGCCGAGATGGCATGGAGGCGAATGTTTTCATTTGGTGTACTCTTAATGCTTAATACAATGTACTGGGTAACTTTAAAATCATATCAGAAGCACGAGGTGCAGAATTTCAATCATGAGCGTTTGAGAGAATTTGTGAAAATGTGATTTTAGACATCTGTAGAATGGAAAACTCGCGGTCTGAACGTCGGCTTTGGTAAAAGCCTTATTCAAGATGGCATCAGTCTACATCGTTTCTAGCCACAGCTGAGTAATTCACACATGGCCTTGATGCCGGTACGACTCGGCAAATGATACCAACAACTGGAACAGTATTTGACAAGTGTGCCATTTATTTGTCGCAGTAGAATTTTACTGTGTAAAATACCTCTGGAATGGGAAAAAGCAATGTAAAATCCCTCATTTTTACACAAATTCCCAAAGAAGTTTCAGCAAGACGTACAACTGCAAACTAAATGATTCCTTTTTGCAAAAGCTGAACTTCTGAAATAAAAGACTGCATCTTTTAAGTATTCACTACGAGACGTGCAAACGAAACTAACGCATACTTGCACTTGCAGAGAAAAGGTCACTAAAATACAAAAACCAAACAACGTCCATCCGTACTGATGACATCCTGTGATTACTGCAATGCATGGTGGGATAGGATGGGGTCATCATATGCCATCATGTATGGGAGAAACAGCAAGAGTACACGTTTACATGAAAGTGACGGCGCACCCTTACCATTCCCACTTGGTTAGAACAATGTCCTTGAAGATTGCCTTGTGGAAACGGAGATAATCGTGCTCATTATGCTCACAATAACAGGGTAAACACTGCTGACCCCCATTCTATCCCACAATGCACTGCGGTAAACACACTAATACGTCATCAGTACGCAGGGCTGTTAAAAAAGTTTATACAATAAATCAAACTGATTGTCTGGTTTGAACAATCGTTATGCCGGAAAAGAAAGTGACATTTTCAGGACTAGATCAAAATCAAAGTATTTTGATCCAAATCATAATTTTTATGATAAGAAAAAAGCAGCCAAGGCAAGATTTCTGACAAGTAATTTGTGTCACTTTTCAAATTTTAAAGCAAAGCCGCAAAAGCAATTAGTTGATCACTTTTTGAATTAATTCACATTTACTCAGCTGAGTATATAACTACAAATACCTGTGATGAAAGTAAAACAGAGAAGTGTCAACTTCTTCACTGTAAGTTTTGTAATCACGACTTTCGTTTTAAAAATCAGGACATAACATTTTTACGCAAAAGGCACATAAAATTTGTCAGTCGGTTTAGTACTCAGCAACTTGTTTGTTCAACCCTTTACAACCCTGAATACCACTTTTTCTGTTAAATTCTTCCTACTTACTTGCCCCAAAATGAGATGCATCATTCTTAAATTTCTCATCAGTGGGCATCGATTTCATGGTTAATTTTGACCAATGACGGGGGGCATTTCACCCATTATCTAAGTCTGCACCTATGGTACTTAAGAAAAACAGGAAAGATATACTGTGTCTTGTGCTTAAAAATATCTGAGTTGATATTCCAAAGAAAAATGAAATGAGTAAAAAAAATACTAAAACTACAAAAGTTTTATAATGCTTGAACAGAAAAATGTGGAACAAATCTACAACGAGAAATTTCCAGTTATGTCGCCACAAAATATATACAACGAATAACTCCCATCAGCGGTGAAAACAATGACTAGTTTAACCTGAACTTTGCAAGTTCTTCAGAGCCGAATTCTTTGACAAAACACAAGGTGTCCAGGCCTCAAAAGGAGAGGGTTTTCTTCATCTGTGTCCACCTTTACCAAGGGTGGAGTCACGACCGCAGGAGGTCCGCATAACCTAGATTGTGTGAACCTTGTGTGGATCAACCTGGGTCTACCCCAGGTTACCCCTTTCTGGACAAAAATTTGGAGAGGCGTTTTGTGTTTAGGGTTACCCGTAGCAAGAGGAACAGTCAAAGAAACCATCGTCAAAAAGCCAGTTTGAAAAAATGTTCACAGTTCAAGAGATTATGAATATTTTGACCGCGTTTTCTCGATTACGGGAGAAGAAATGACTGTCCATGCTTGGTGACTTGTAGCATAAATATGAGAACTCTTCTGTGGCCATGACATCTCTGTGGGCTCTCACAATGCATGTGCATACAGGGTTACGCAGGTGTAAGGAGCCCAAACCCAAGGTGTCACGGTGCCTGAGGTTTGACACTACCGCACCGTGCAGACGTCACCTCACTGCCGCATGACCTTGTGACAACTTCAGGCATGTTGTGGCGTGAAGGTTCATGCCTCTGAGTTCATGTGTGGAATTGTGAGGTATGCAGAGTGATGTCAGGAGGTTGAGAAATGGTGCTTTATACGCATTTATGGCGTGTCCCAAGGCCAGAGAGACTTGACTTGAGGCTTTGTAAGCTTTGGTCTCTTGGGTGTGTACCTGCAACTTACCAATTTTTCGCCCTCCACAAAATGATTTCGCTGCACATTTTTTACCACTCCAATTTCAAATAAGAGGAACTCTCTGTGCACAATCTTTCTGGAGCTGAACCGCACAGAAGTCTCCTAAGCACAGATGTTTGCTAAGTGGTAATAGGCTACGAGCCACAATGCGATTTGCTTAGCACACATTTTTCCTAACCAACTCAGTATTATGGGATACATCAGGCATGGCAAAGAGAATATACAGCAAGTTCAGATTTGGAAGAGTTTGTCGTTCAAACCTAACAGTATTCAGCACGGTAATAAGGTCTCATTCTCGAAGTCGTCTCATATTCCAGAAAAAAATTCCGAAGCTGAAGTAGTATTATTAGAGCGAAATACTTGGAACATAAATTAGTTTGTTCGTGGCCAACATTACTGCATACTGTTTGGTGGGCACTGTCTTTTCACTACATACCAGAATGCCACCCTTTTGTGAAGGCACTGTCTGGCATCAAGTACATTATATCAATACAAAAATAGTCAAGGTTTGGAAAGTTTCGATCACGTCTAAGTAGCATCGAGGTTGCCAACCAGGCCAAAGTGACGCCGGCTGCTCTAGTCTATGTCTATGAATTGATGGGACTCTTAACAACAGATTGCCATATTTACAAACCTGAATTCTACTGAGATTCATGTATGATTGTGAGGAAATGAAAATAAAGCCGGTGAAAAATTTACACAAATTCTACTGAGATGCATGTGTGGTTGTGAGGAATGCTTAAGTAAAGTCGGTGTAAAATTGACACTTGCAGTGCCGCTTCTGACAAAAGTTGACCAACGCTTCCCACCAGATGTTGGGCTTGAACGTTCCATCTGTAATTGGAACACCTCTTTGCTGAGACAAAGAGCCAGTCTTGGTACCCAACTTGTTTCATTTCCAGAGATTCCAACAAAGAAAGTACCTGTTCCGCATTGATCACTTTATACGAGCATTTCTGAATGACGGTACTTATCAGGCTGTGTATCACTGCACGTGTGTGCCTGTCTGTTTGTGTCTCTTAGCATTATCACCCGTTGTTTCCACCTCTTCAAATATTGCACCACTATTTCTTTTTGGTAAGCGTACTCGGGTTCAGGAGAGAGGCACCCTTGCTGAAAGGTTCTTTGGATGGTGAAATTTTGTTGTGCTGTCCGACGTGGGTGCCGTCATCCTCTGTGCTCCACCGTGGGTCGTGGGTTTTGTCCCTGTGTGGTTGGTGACAGTCGTGTTCTGGGTGCTGGGGATGTGGCTCTCCTTCAGGTACACCATCTTGGTGTTCATGACCTCACAGTCAATCTGCATCATGGAAATGCGGTCCTTGGGTTGGTTCAAGGAGGATTCTGGAGACAGAAGAGAGGATTATATTGCTCCGTCAACCGAAATGAAAAAATTGGGACGATGCATGACATCTCTGGACAGAGCACAGTAGATACACTGGCACTAACCTTCAGAGTTAAAAGCAACACTCCTGATAAAATGCCCTGCTTAGGGACACAAACTCTTTCGAATGTGACTATGTCTGAGGCAAATTTCAGAGGGGGACCTACCATTGACGCCTACAGAGGGCATGACCAGGGACATCCTTGGCCTCTGGGTGTTGTTGTGGGCTGTGGCAGGCAACAGCGTGTGATCCTGGGAAACCAAAGACAACATGGTTGATGCGAAAAGAACAAGTTCTGCATCTGATGGATTTCAAGNGTGTGCTCTGTCCGTCGTCACCTTCCATCTTAGAAGTTCTGCATCGATGTGGAAATGTGTAGATACAGGCACGATAATGGTTCGTGGGTAAGAGGATTGATAGTGCAACTTACCCTCCTGAAAGACACAACATAGAAGGTATCCTCCCGCCTCTCCAGCGAATCCAAGAGATTAGCGTACGTGCGCTGGAAGAGGCTGTCGTAAACTTGCAGGCCCGTCTCATCTGGGTCCACAAACAACGGCTGGGGGTTCCTCCACCTGAACAGGCTCCGCTTGGCTGGCTTCTTCTTAGGTATTTTCTGTTGAAGAAAAGACACGCGTACAAGGTTGGAGACTCTGTATAAGTGCTCTCATGGCTGGCTTATGTGAGGTGCAAAAGTGAACCCGGATGTGGCTTTATAGAATCACATCCACTATTCTGCTGTAAATTTGCAAGAGCGGCGCCCCTTTCAAGCTTATTTCCCTGCAAACAGTTTGTGGCGTCAAATGGGCCGTTTATGCAATCGCCAAAGTATGAAGTGGCCTTTGCCACTGAAACGATGAAGTGGCCTTTGCCACTGAAACGATGAAGTGGCCTTTGCCACTGAAACG
>NW_019091381.1:3105612-3139139 GCF_001949145.1 Acanthaster planci | reverse complement strand
CTTCTGCTGGATTCCAGCTTTTCCGAAATGAGTGACACTCATGTTACCCTCTTCTTTTCCTTGATTTGCTGTTCCTGGTTGTGTTTCCTCTGTTCGTCCTGGTGTTTCTGGGCCCAGCCCATCAAGACATCAGCAAGTCTACAGCAAAAGTGGTGACATTTATGAAATGTAAAAAATATTCAGCCAGTTATTTTTCAGAATATTCAGAAATCACGGAACAAGAACGTTCCATGCCAAGTGGATTTAAAGTCTTTTTTTCCACTCCTTTTTTAGCAGGTTTTTTCACAGGTTTTTTTCACAGGTTTTTAAAAAAACCTGTGAAACAGTAAAACCTTGTGGCAAAATATCAAATGTTAACCCTCTTTTTGCTGCAACAGTCGCAGCGCAGTCAAAAAATTCCTTCCACTTCTGCCTCTACAGTACACAGACATATCAGGAGTCATTCAAATAATTTTGACTGGTGGGACAACTTGGTGTAGATTGCATCTTTGCATCGGAGGGTTGAGGGGAAAGAATGTGACTTCCAGGCTCTAAAATGTTGAGGATTTTAAGGAGGGAGTGGGTGGGTTGTGTGTGAACTTACTTGGGATTTTAGCATGGCTATGCAACTGTCTAGAAATCAATGGCAGTCGAATTTTACCTTACTAGGTGAGAATGGATGCTTTTAATGAGGTTGGGGACATATGGCAAAATGGGACCCAACTGTTAATTCTTACCTGTGCGATTCAGTCACGTTGAACTGGGGGCAAGACGGCTGCTCCTTGGACAGCATGTAGTCTGCCATGTCCCGGATGACCATCAGCTCCTTCCGGCTAAGCGGATTTTGGGGGGCGCCGTTCTCGTCCGTTACGTTATGCATTGCTGCCTCGATGCGGCTGTAGGCTGTGTGCTGCCGCAGATCGCTGCCCTGTGATTGGCTGAGTGACGGGGGGGTTTCTGTGTAGCCCAACAGTGCTCGCCCCCCGTGGCGTGATGTTGAATAATCGTCTCCTTGTGAGCTGAAAATACTGTCCAAAAAAAAAAAATGTTTCAGGACAACAGACCCTGTCAGGGTTGGTCTTCAAACTTTTTTGAGCCACTGAGAATTGAGAGACATATTGAGCACCGCCTCAATTTTTCCTGTAACTGTTGCAGTGCTACTTTATGCACAAGTTCCAAAGTAAGACCGCTGATATATCTGATTTGCGCCATGTCCTGTGTGTCTTGTTTATCCGAACATTCAGCATTTACTCAACTACACGTTCAACATCCGTCCCTTCTCTCGGAGCTCAGTACTCACCTGAATGGCGCCAGGTTGAATCCCAGGAGCAGCATGACGGCTAAGAGACAGGTGGTCGTCTTGTTCGAGGACGGTAGTAATGACTGCGTTTTCCTGAGTCGATTGTTCTGAAACACAGAAAGGGTTGCTTGCCCTCAGAACTTCCAGTTGGAACAGTTTGGACTCCAAATCTAAAGTTGCAGGGTCATTGAGTCTTGAGAGGCACTCAATACATAATACATGTGCCACTGACTTCATACATCGTGAAGAAGTCTGCAAGACTTTCAGAAAAGCTCTCAACAAAAATGCACAAGGGTTTAGTTTCAAGGAACCGTGAACATCAGCCTTTGGCTCCTCTTCTCGTTTTGTACAATATCATCCTTAAAATTTCTTGGTTGAACTATACACCACCAACCTTTTAAGTTTTGACTGAATCTGTCTCAATACACAAAAGAACACAAGTTGATAGTCACTTGTGACAGACCCCTTAAGACACGGTGTAATGCAAGACAGCTATCTGCTCTGAGTGCAATAGCCCCCTCACAAGCAGTGCGGGGGGGGGGAGAGTAGGGTACCCCTTGGGGGACACATAATGCCATTTTTTCCCTTATCTTAAGGATTGAAAGCGCTGACACTTGAAATAAAGTCCCTTAAACCTCATTGTGGCATAGAGTGTACAGATGGAAAAACATGTTGCCAATCACCTCAGGGGGAAAACTTGCCATTTTACCCACGACCAGGACTTAAAACGTGCAGAGTTTCTGCTCGCCAGTGACAAAGACTGAAGTTGTTTTAACGACCGAAAATCACTGGTGCTTAGCGCCTCTGCGAGTATGCAACACATCTGTGGAATTCATACATCATCTCAGACAAATGTGAACAAGCAAGCAAACTTAGTCTGCAGCCATAGAGCCGATCCCTGCTCAGTGAAAAAGGCTATTAAACTTTCTTCTTGCGCACATTTAAAAGCCAATGAGCCTTGAGCTGGACCGAGAGAGGCTGCAATTTTCCTAGCAACGGAGGCTCCCTTGGCTTTGGTGGGACCTGAATTTTGCTGGTTCACAAACGACTACGAAATGCATACGTTACGGTCGCGTCGCTACCAACAAACTGAACACTCCCCACCAACATGGCTCTTTTCAAACGATGAGGGGGTGCTTCTGCTCAAGGCAGAAGCAATAAGCCAACCCACGCGCAAGGTCTGGTACCTCATTGGTCAGTTCCTCCACTCTCTTCCTCAGCAAGCCATTCTCCTCCCGTAATCTGACGTTCTCCTGATCGATGGATTCCATCCTTCCCTCCAGACCTTGTAAGTACTACATGGCACAAGACAATAAAAAATTTGATACCGTGTTACCACAGGTTCTCTGTAGAGGTGCGACCCTTAGCAGAATGTCCACGAGACATTCTGTCTCGTGGAGAAAAGTAGCAAGAACCACTTCACCACAGATGACGTGTGATTGGCAGTGATTTCCTTTCTGGGGTTTAAAAAAAAAAAACAAAAAAGCAACAATAATGCAGCAAGAAATGTCACACAGATCTTAAACAAATGACCAGCGGAAAGTGTCGGCATTTGTCCTGGAGAACTCTGCGAAGAACTGTGCTTCTGTTTTCTCCTCCCCTTAAAAACTTTATAATTGGTTGAAAAGAATGCAGAAGCTGGGACAAGTTTCTGAGGCTTAAAACCGTGATGCCACCAAGAGGAAGAAAAGGGCACAGCACCGTGTTTATGTGCATTGGTAATGTCGCCTTATATAGCATCATGAGTTGGATGCAGTTTTTTTACACACTGACAAACTTGCTCGCTTAGACATACAAACTCGCTAAGCAGAGACACGCGCTTAGCAGACTTTGCAGGTTATCCGCTTACGATTGATTAGAGATACTGAGTGACTTGGAGGTGTGTTATGTTATTCCAAGATGACAACAAGTTTTGCTTGCATGAAATTTTCACCTCTTTTTTCTTTTTCCTGGATAAACACGCCGACTCCCTGTTTTTGATCATTCTCTGTTGCCTCTTCCATGCTCGAAGCTGGAAAATAAAAACAAATCGCATAATCAAGTTTAAGAACAAATTTACAAATGCGTACAGGATACCAGCATCATGCATGTTTTTGGTGGAACTGCACATCATTTAGGCAGTGGGCAATACTGTCAGCAAGGTGACAGAAGGCAGATTTCATCTCCGTCATTAAAGTTTGCCGGCACATATGGATGTTTTGTAACAATTTCAAGCAGTCTGCAATCTGGCAACTTCAGGACTTGAAACCCGGCTATTACCCCAAAAAAGTTGCAGTAATGGCAAGAAAATTTTTAAAAAGTAGATTTGAAAAATGATGCTTACATCGACATTGGCCGGCGGCTGCTGATTGTTGGCCGGCTTGGTGGCTACGGGAATGCTGCTGGCCACCGTGTGGTCGGAGGCCACTTTGGCCTGCTTGGCCGGTGGCGGCTGGCACTTGATCACACCCTGGGCAGTCAACCGGGCAACGTCGGCCTGGGTCAGCACGATCGGCTGGCCAACTGCAAACAAATCGACAATAAACTTCCTCATTTTGTGATGAATCAAAGTCACTTCAGATTTCAGTGACTTTCACCCCGGTGCTTATCTCATCAAGTCATTTTCTAACCCAAACTTGAAAATCTCTACCCAGGAGTATTCATAAATCTTTCTCTGGTGATGACAAGGCAGCTCCATCAAGTTTGCTGGCAGGACTATACCTAACGGGGCCTGGGAGAACCGGGGGACATGATTAAGACATAAAAACAATCAGTTTCAGACATGGGAGAAGAAAAATCTGAGGAACCGAAGAACCGAGGAATGGCTAGAAAAAAAAACCCCGAATCTACAAGTCAGTGTGGAGGGGCTGCTTCTACGACTGCCTGGCAAGACTAATTCCAGAATTGTAGGAAACTTGAACCAGCCGCCTGGCTTTACCATGGAAAGGCCAGCCCAAGCTTAGGTAAAGCAGGGGCCTTTGGCCTTTTTTAAACACCCTGCTGTGAGCAAGATGCTCTCCACGACCAGCCTCTTCTCTGTCCTGGCTCACTGTTCCCACCAACTTGACTGGCAGTTCCAGTCGGCTTTGATACGAGTTACTTGCACAGTGATATGCTACTTAGCGGTACGTAGCCAGGGTATCACCTGAGGTGGGTGGATTGTAAATCTTGCCAGGCCTTCTAGAGGCCTCGCTTCATTGATTGGTTTCACCTCTGTTGTAAGGTAGTAAGGGGGTAAAACCAGCAAGGTCGCGGATTGGAAGGCCCAGATACTGTATGGCTTTTACGTGGTGCCGCCACGCCTCTCGTTCTGGCTTCTTTCCTTACCAGGTATCGGCTTGGTCGCGGACGGCTTTCCTGTCTGCTGTTGATGGGGCCCCTTGGGTGCGATCGGGGGGACGGTCGACTTGGCTGGGTTCTTGGGAGCAATGCGGGGCACCGTCGTTGTTTTGATCGCCCCATTAGCCAGTGGGAAATGCTGGACGTCGGCATTGTCTCGGGGTGGGGTCAGGGGCGGGGACTCCAGCTTGACTTGGAGGAGGGGGTTGGGGAAATTCTGAAAAGCAAATATGCACACAACCGTGTTATTCAAGCAAATGCAGAGCACTGGATGACGCACGAGTTAGTCAGCCAAGACTCCAAATTCAGCAAGTCCGAAAAAAGGATCCACTCTTAAAACAGTAAGCTCTAGTCTCCTTAATAACCCTAACTCCATAGAGTGATTTACTAGGAACCGTACCCATTCACACAAATTCCAACACCATATGGTAAACTGTGCACAAAACGTTTTGGACTCTGTTTATTTTGGGTATGCCTGAACCCATGTTAAAGCACAAGCAGTTTAGGGGTACAGTACCCAGTGCCACAAATTCACACACTTTACTGGTGTTCAATTCTGTGTGGTTAGGGAAGGTTAGGGGTTAAAGAAGTAATCTCTCTCGCTACGTACCAGAGGGCACAAAAGATTGCCTTGGGATAACTCTGTATTCATGAATGCATACGGGCAATGTATACACTGAAACATACACAGAGGTCAACATGGCACAAAATTGAAGTCGCAGTATGTGCCAAATGTGGCAAAATAAATATGGCAAACTTGACAAATGTGGAAGGCCTACGGACAGTCTGACAGGTTATTTTTATTGGGATGTGGTGAATTGATTCGATTTCATTTGGAAGTTACATGTATATCTATTTAACTTTGTGAGCGACTTTTAACCATACTGTACATGGGTTGGAAACACACACACAAAAGGAGATTCCATATACTCACTCCATCCGGTTCAAAATAAGTCTTTGCTTTTGCCGCATCCTACAATGTCAGAATCCTCTCAACAGACTGCCGTTATCGACGGTGGCGGCTTTCCAACATCGGTTTAAAAAGTATCAGACAGGGGAGTAAGGGACCACCTTTCTTGGAGGTGCCTACCTTAACAGGAGGGAAAGAATCCCCGGAGGCATCGGAGGATGAGGAGGACGGGGGCGGAGACAGAGGCTCCGACTTGATGGCAATACCTGTGGGACAATCAGGCATTAATCATCGTTAAAAAAAAAAAACCCTGGTATGTCAAATTGAATCTTTTCCTATTTTGCACTCTTGACCCTAATCTTCCCCAACCACACAGAATTAAACAGTAGTAAAGTGTTTTAATTCTGTGGGGATAGGTCTGGTGGGCCCATAACAGCGGGCTTTTGCATTGGGTTCGGCATACCTCAGAAAAACAAAGTCCAACAGCCCCTGTTCGCAAAGTCCCATAGGGGTGTTTGATTTGGTGTGAATGGGGAAGGTTAGGGCCGGCAACCCTTGGGGGGTTAGGGTTAAAAAACGTTAATTAAAGTTGTGAAAGGAAATCTGAATACCCAAGCCAAAACATACCACTGCTGTATGCAATGATTATTAATTTTTTATCAGATCCCTTTAACATGTTGATACGCTTTCGTTTCATTCCATTTTAATCTTTTGTGGTATATTCCAGTGGAATTTAGAAACAATCAAGGATATGGCTGCTGATGCAATGTACAGGCAAACTACCGATATGCTTGTTTCCAGTTTGGAATCCCATGACTTGGAGCAAGTGTGTGCTCTTTTTAAGGCATGGATTCTGCCTGCTCAGGCTTTGAATTTCACAAAACCTACCTTCAATGGTGCATAAACTTTGCTGTTCTCCTTTGATCCATGGATAATCGGAGAAAGTGGTGTCATCCAGCATGCCATGACCGGTGCTGTCGCTGCCAGTCGGGTCCGACTACAAACCAATTAAAAAAAAAAAAGGGGAGGGGGGTAGTAAGGGAATTTCTCAGCAAGAGGTGAGTAAAATTGTGCTACTTTAACACAAAAATATTTGACATTGCTTTTGGGTCTAGGTGTACTGAAAAGTGCACTAAATTGTCATTTAATTTTGTCCATACTTTTCTGGACAATTGAGGGTGCCGGTGCTATGATGTCAGTCAGAAAAACATTGTGCATTTAATGCGTTTTTGGTTCGATTCATATTGGGAAACCACACTGCTTGCTGGAAACATTTCTGAAAATGGGTAGCTTATTAGTTTATTATGAAGCACTAATGCAAAAATAAATTAACAAAAGAAAAGAAAGAAAATATGGAAAATTCCAGCACTTTTTGCCAAACAATCAAACTGGCATGTTGAGGTTTTCTTCCCAGGAAGACATGAAAGTATTTGCTCATGAATATGGAAATATTCACTGGTGTAAAAGCTAAAAGGCACCAAAAAAACGATTGAAAATAGCAAACCAAAATTTAAACATAAGGTATAACTTATTTCAAGGGTGGCATTAAAAAATTTCATTGCATAGACTCTTTAAGCTCACTGGCCACTGCAAACATCTGTGTGAATACATCTCCAAAGCTGCGCATATGTCATCAAGCCTGGCATTCTTTCGGGCATAAAGCCACGCATATGCTAATGTTGTGCTTCGGGCTCATTACCATACCAACCGATATGCAGCGTGTACATTCTGATAGATGTAGGACTGGTTTCATTTCTGCATAATTTACAGTATCAGACATGTCAGCTGCCAAGCATTCTACTGGGCTGTTTTTTTAATTGATTTTTTTTTTTCAGATAAGGCATCTGTTGTCTATGACATCAATCAGTCCAGGAAAGTCTGATATCAAAAAATTATAAATGCCATTTTGGAGGGTCCAACCACTGCAAACAATCCTTCACAGAAACCTAAATCAAACATGAGCAAAGAATTCTGAATTCATTAGTATAAAGTCTCAACCACAGCAATGACAGCACGATGTAGTTTGCAATCCATCCAGTTTTGCAGCAGTTCTGTGGCACTGGAGAATTTAGAAGTTGGCATCACTTTAGAATAGATCCCTTCTCCCTCCAAAAAGGAAGCACCCACAGAAAAAAAAATACAAAAGCAAAAACAGAAACCCCGAAAAATGTGAACTCCATCGTGCAATCAAAATATTATTTGCAACCAATAAGAGCAACAAAATGAAATAAAACATTCAATTCTCCAGGGAAAAAAAGAGAGGAAAAAATCAAAAAAGAAAATCCCTGCCTGAAATGGAATTCTGTGGAGAAACCCTCTGGTCAAGGCATTCAAAATTGAACAAAACGTTTACAAAAACATTACAAATTATAGCTTTTCCTGAGATTTTAAATTCTGTGCAGGTGAATAAAGAACAATCCTCAACTATCCTCAATCAAAACCCACTTGAAGGCGAACATGAAAATGTTTTCCTGTGGGCAACACTGAATTTAAGATTTGGCAGATCTTTTTGCTGTGTGTATTTTCCCTCTTTTGTTGCCACAAAACACAAAAAAGCACAAACCATCTTTCATGGTTTACCCGATCCATAAAATTTAAACTAAAAATAGAAAAAAAAAATGACTCCAGTTTCAAGAAAATTTTCAAAATCCAAAAGGTGTATAGCCAGTGAACCATTCTGTCTACCTCGTATGTCGTGAAATCACGAACAAGCTCGTCAGCATCCGGAAAGCCGCTGCCAAGACCGTTGTCATGGAAATGAGAGAAGTCATCCCCTGAAGAAAGGACAAAAAAAATCAAATCAAACATCAACACCAAAGCAATAAGGAGCTGAGGACAACAATTCACACCGTCAATCTTTTTGTGTCGCCGGAAAAATTCCTAATCGACTTCATGTGCTGAGCATGCACGGACAAATACAACCAGTATGGTCAGGAATAGTTTGTCAAAGGTTTAGTAGCGATGAAGGGGGGGCTAATTGACCAGATGAAGTCAAACTACAGTCTAACCTCGTCAATAAGAGCAGTCAATACAACATTTTGCTCATAACAAGGAAATTTTGAAATCCCAATCTTTTTTCCTCATCATTTTCATTCCTGAAACAGCAAGGTTTCTGTAAAACCAAGGTCATTTGCAAAGCTAAGAAAAGAAATACAGAAATGGGGTGGTAATTTTTTAATCAATAATCCTAACAATCGATCGGGGCTCTTCCACGTTCAATATAATTTTTCACACTCCCCATTAAACAAACCAAAAATCCAAAATTGAAAATTAAGATCTCCCAGAGGGTGACGTATATCCATCAAAACAACGATGTAACGTTTCTGACTACTGTAGTTCTAGCAGACCACACAAATTGGTTTCCTTTTGTTTTCTCTGTGGACCCTCTTCCATTGGTGTGTACGAAGTGACACAATACGTTCGCAGCGGCAATTCCTGAGGCCTTTGTGACGTTGATCATGCCTAGTCAACCATGAACGTCAGGGGAAAATTATAATTTCTGAAGGCATATTATAATGGGCTGTAAGTAACAGTTCCCAAGAGAACTACGGCAAGGAGTATATGGAACAGCTTGTAATCAACAAAATATGACAGATTCTGAGAAAATTGGACAGTACTGATCAAAGTCACTATTTAGAAATTATGAAAGAGAGTTCAATTCAAACTGTTGAATAAATTGCCAGCGTAGAGTGTCAAACGTGCATTGTACCTGGCAAAAGTAGCAAATTACCAAGCATTTTTGCTTACTGATTAAATCTGCTGAATATGTATTTGATACAAGTTAGTAATACTCATAACAGTTTCAGTTTGATGAAGAATGGACGGGTGGATGGGTGGAATATTTTAATATCTGCTTGAATAGAAGGAAACAAAGCACCCTTGCTTTTATGCAATCATGGGTTTGCAGTTATAGCAAATTACATCGTCAGAGAAAATTCAGTGAAAGAAACGGCGTCAAAATGAGTCTAAGACTGCTTTAAATGCAATTTTACTATTGAGAGTCATGATCAGGCTCTTCCATCCGATGTATTATTCATAAGACCTACATGTCATATGACAGCTCTTCTCTTTATTCAAGACTGCATGGTTTGCTTGCCTTTAAGTAAACACTGCTCCCATATATGTTGTTTGATATCTAAAACTCACAGCGCGTCTAATTTTCTGTTGATGCAGGGAAACGTTCATTAAGAAATTCAAAATAAAATGCACTAATTAATTTCAAAGGACAGTCTGCTGGAACTGTATGCAGAATTCTAATTGAAAGGATTCCCTTCTATCCAGGGTTCTTTCGAATAAATTAAGCTGAAAAATGAACAACTAGGCAAAAAAAAAATCAGTGAATTAAAAATTAATATGAGGTCATTATTTTTGTGTACATGTATTTCTTTGATAATCCAGTCTGTACTTTCACCTTATTTCGTCAGAGGTAAAAGATTGAGAGAACCCTTGTAGCATGTACATGTAGCCCTACAAATGGGGCCTGGATGTTGGAATACATATATACACCTGTACCTCTGTATCCTGGGCCCTTTCTTCAGTTGGACAGTGACAGAAGTCAACTAAAATGTTGTTTCCACATGGTAATTTTTTTTTTTCGGTTTGAAAAAGTCACTGCCTTAACAGCGAGGTAGACCCTCCCCACCGCGTCAGGCATTCTGTCTGGCCTCAACTTAATGAAAAATTTTCAGATGAAAATTTGAAAAGTCGCAGGTTTGATAAACCTCTTGGCATTAAAGGTCAACTTCAAAATGCCTGGAATACAGCAACCCCCCTCTTGCAGATGAGAGGGTAAGGGTGGTGCCAAAAGTGAAAAAAAAGCAAACGCTATATGTGTGGAAAAAGTACAGCGACTTCCCATCACTATTTATAGAGCACTTCTAGTGAGTCCCACAACAAAAGGGTAGACAAGACCCACAATTATGAGGCTGCATTCCAAGCAGCTAGTTAGAGAAAGTCCTCCAAGTCTGTGGTGCCTGTTTGAGAGATAACGCCAGGGGGATAAGAACATTGCATCTACCGCGAGAACTGTGGGGTTTGTCGTCTGTCGCGGACGGCAGCGACGATGGTGGACATGGTGGATGACAAACCTTGCAGTTCTGGGGCTATGTTGCATCCAGGTTCATGGGAAGTCAACAAAAATTCCAAAGTAGGCTATTTAGCAAAATGGGAAATTATTCTCAGCCCCAGATTAATGTTTTTTCAACACTTCTGCAATGACTGACCTTTATTGAGATGATAAATGACGAAACGAGAGGACGGAGGATGCAACATTGTTTTTTAATTTTAAACTTTAATACACAAAATTTCAGAAACACTTGCACTAGTAATACTAGTAGTGAGCCTACGGCCTACATGTACTAGGCATATCAAATATTCCTAACTGAAGTACATGTGGGTTCTTAATTTTGATTTTCATAATTTTTGTCTTCAGATCGAAAAATAGCAATGGGCATGATGGCGAGTGTAATTCAAGCTTATTGACTATCACTGACAATTCCTCCCCAAAAATAATGAACGAATCAACCAATTAGCGAACGGACAAAAAGGCGAGACAGCTAGTAAAACGAGCCCAGAATCCGTGGCAACAATGGTATACCGTGGCCCGTACAGTGTCGCACGACGCGAAGACGGAGCGGACACGGCCCAATCACATGAAGCTATCGCACGGTAATTGGGAAAGGGACAACGGTTCTGTAACAGTTCACTTGAAGGCATTTCTTACCCCAGTCTTCCGACGACAGGAGATTGTCTGCGAGGAACCTGGTGTCAGGTGTACTGATAAAATCCAGGGCCATTTTCCAACCAAAAACGTGTGCAAATAATGCAGCATTTATCGCTACACCACCCACTTTCCTTTCTCTCTGTTTATACGTGGATTTACTATTAAAATAGACTGTACACCGGTATTACTCTACAGGCGCAAGTAACCTGCATGCATAAGAGGCTGGGACCATGCACGACGCACGCTATCATATGTACATGTACATATGTACATGTACATATATGTGTACGTGCTCACTTCCCATTCATGGTTCTTCCATTCTACCTGCAGGGGAAAAAAGGTAACAGTGGATTACACTATCATAGTTAATGAAAATATTCTAAAAAATTAAGAGTAATAAATGTAAAGAAAATAATATTTGAGACCAAAATTTTTATCACTTGTAAGCACTTCAACCATTATGATTTAAATTAAAAGAAAACAGGGGATTCAATTGTAGAGAAGTCACCTCATTGAGCAATGGTACATAAGGACACAAATTGAGACTTTTGTTGGTTTCTTGAAAATAACTTTGACGTCATTGTAATCCAAATGTTTTGCAAACTTTGATTTAAGCACATTGGAGTTAGCAGTTTCTTCACTCCATTAAAAAATTCCCTTCAAAAGTACATGTAACATACTTAAGGAGTATGTACATACATTATAGCTGACAGTTTTTCTCATGCAGGTTTGTTAGAATTTGTAGTGGACGAGTCGAAGTTTTCAGCATGGCGGCGCCCATGTCATGCATGTTGCGATGACCGACCGTCATGACCGTACATAGTACATGTACGTGCAACCCAAGTGTAAATCCCTTGTTTCTTTACGGAAATCAGACTGTTTTGCCCTGAAAGAAGCTTTGCCAGAGGTGAAATGTTTCGATCATGCATCGCACCGAAATCCCTGGGTATAAATTGCCGGTTTGTACACGAGAAAGGCATCTACTTGCGGAACGAGAGTATCGGCCGGCATGTACGTAGGTGGTGCAGAGCCAATATTGGCAGTCACGGCTGTGCACCAACAACTGCTGCCTGTGTTAGCACTAGCAGCC
The DNA here is from genome assembly GCF_001949145.1 of Acanthaster planci. The sequence goes on along the minus strand of NW_019091381.1, from coordinate 3,126,820 downwards.
AAACTGGTTCCAACTATGCCGACGGCCGTGATGGAAAGGACAGCAAGTCTGACAGGATGCAAGGGAAGCTTGAAAAGATGCGCAGACGACAACAGAGGCAAGACCAACTTGAATCATCGCACTTGCAAAAAAGTGGAAAGGTTAGGCCTGTGGAATTGTCTAAAAAAAGTGCACATCTCTAGCTCTAGCCTCTAGAAGAACTCTGGGTGGGTATCAATGATGATGAACCCGGAGTACTAGGGGTAGGCCTAGCCTATTTCTTCTAGCTTCTGATGTCTATAATTCTGCTTTTCGTTTCTTTTTAAAATTAACTGAGGCCTAGGCCTATTTAAAAGATTTACTTTCTTTAGTACTAAACAAACATTTCCAACACAAAGAATTCCATACATGCTGTAACCCACCATCATTACCACACCTACAGCCAAACATTTCTGTCAAAGTGTCATGGCCCACAGACTTTGTGAGTTTGTGCACAAGGTCTTAATCATACATGGGGATCAGATATCAAACCTTTTCCTTTCCAACAAGGTGCAGCTGTAATTTCTCTAGTTTAAAATCTGTTAAATGGGTAAAAACTCCTTTACACTGAACCCATTATTACTTTAGACCTACATGTATATGTGATTCGGTCAGAAGGGGTCAAAAGGATTAGGATGGTCGGGACGGTAGGGGGAAAATGAGCTATCCTCCTATCCGTGAATTTTCCCATACAGCCTGCGTCTCAAAAAGCCTCTCCTAATCAAACTCCTGCTTGGCTTCTCGTGCCGACCCTGTTTAAAACTGATGGCAGAGGTGTGAAGGCGGGTTTCTGGTGCCTCAAAACCAGATTGCTCCAGGCGGGTGGGGCACGTAAGCCTTGGAAGGCAGCCCACCTAGGAGAAGGAAAACTCTGTTTCCAAACCCAGGCTGGTGAGGCCTGTTAGCCGCGGCAACCCACCGAAACCATTCGGCAGTGGGAATGGTGGAGTTGTTGATTAATTTCACGATTTGGCTCTAGGCGTCAGTCTACACGCTGACCAGACGGCGAAAGTCACTGCGAGGGCTGAGCCCCTTTAGGCAGTTGAGGACGTATTTTAGCTCCCTTCCGGTATCCCCTGCAGCAGCACCAGTGCCAAGTCGTATTGTCAGCCTGCCTTTCCATCTGGGTCCCACTGGGAACACCGAGAGGGCTCCACGGCAACTGGCATCTGCCCTGGGGACGAACGTTTTGCCAAGTCAGCAGAGGAAGTCCCACAGCAACAGCGACGAAGGCAACGACAGCAGGCTTGAGCAGCTGGAAGCTGTTAGCTAGACTCCTGCACATGGGCGGCCCAGACGTGATGGTCGTGCGCTCATCAACCACGAGCAGAGGCAGCGCTCGGTCCTGTCTGTGTGACCAGGCAGCTCTTTTTAGAGATAGCACTGCCTGCCTCATTCCGAGGACGCCCCTGGAAAAGGTGGGGTACACAAAGCCTGCTCGTCTTAACCCTGGCCAGACTATCGCATCTGGCAGGGCTCCATTACTGCGATCGAAAGAGTAACTGCCTCAAAAGACTGTCCGGAACAGAAAGATGCATCTGGTTCTTTCCAGCTGGAATGTGCGGACCCTACTTGACTGTGCTAACAACGAGCAGCCGGAACGGAAAACTGCCATTGTCGACAGAGAGCTAGCAAGATATCATGTTGACCTTGCTGCACTGTCAGAAACTCGGTTTTTCTGGACAAGGGTCATTAAAGGAACAAAACTACACCTTTTACTGGTCTGGAGGAGACTCTCATCAGTTTGGCGTTGGCTTCGCCATCAGTAACACCCTGACAAAATGACTAGATTCGCTCCCTGTTGCTATCTCAGACCGACTTATGAAGCTACGACTACCACTTGTTGGCAAGAATTATATCACCCTTCTGAGTGTCTATGCGCCAACCATGAACCATGACACTCAGACAAAGATGGATTTCTACACCACACTTGGCCAGGCATTACAGGTACCCAAGACAGACAAGCTGATGATGCTAGGGGACCTCAGCGCTCGTGTCGAAGCTGACAACATTACCTGGGACCAGGCGTTGGGTTCTCATGGGCATGGAAAAGCTAACTCAAACGGTTACCTCTTACTGGAACTTTGTACGGAGCATGATCTCGCTGTTACAAACACCTTTTTTGAAATGCCGGACAAGTGGTTCAACTCATGGCAACACCCTCGGTCCAAAAAATGGCATCTCCTTGATTATGTTTTTTTTCGCAGAGCCGACTTATGTGATATATGCTCTACCCGTGCAATGCGTTGAGCAGATTGCTTCACCGACCATTTCATGATCCGTACAGTTGTCAGACTAAACATCAGGAAAACCTACCGCTCCAGGGCAAAAAGGGACCAACTATGGCGTTTGGATACCTCTCAAGCTACATGTACGTTGCTGGCAAATGGTGCTTAGCCCTCAGACTCTCTCACAAAGAACGTGCAGAAACTTGTGGGTCCTTACAAGTCCTGCAATGCTTAGTGGGAAGAACTGAGCTCAACAGCCTATGATGTGGCTAAAGAAGTATTAGATTTCCGTAAACGGAAGCATGAAGATTGGTTTGACGAAAACGACATCACAATCGGCCTTTTGTTTGCTGCTGTTAGGACATACCGTCAACAAAAATTGTCTGGCAGAGCTACACGCAGCAGCACCACCAAGTTGCATGAAGCTAAGGCAAAAGTTCAAGCAGCAACTCGTGCTATGAAAAACAACTGGCGCTGTCTCGTTTTCACGTCTGAAAGACCGGCTTTGGAGTCAGCGTGGTATTCAACTCAGCACAAAATGTCGGGTATACAGGGCTGTGGTATTGAGGGCATTGCTTTACTCGGCCGAAACCTACGCACTCTACAGAAAGCACATAAACAGGCTCTCCGCCGTCCAGCTAAGACAGCTTCATACAATCATGGATATCTCCTGGAGGGATAAGATCACTGATGTTGAAGTTCTAAAACGAGCCAACATGCCTTTCATTGGATCCATTCTGGCCCAAATACAGCTTCGTTGGGCTGGTCACGTCCTACGTATGTCTGATGACCGCATCCCTAAGGCCTTTCTATACAGTGAACTGTCTCTGGGGAAGCAAAATTGTGACCCTTGCTTCACTACAAAGACATGTTGAAATGCAACATTAGTGTTGCCGGTCTCCCAGCAGACTGGAAACGTCTAGCCCAAGATCGTCAGACATGGCGGGCCCTAACCCAACAAGGGGCAGAATGGGTTCAAGAGGCTTGGGTCCGCTGACAGGAGGAACGGCGTGGAAGCAGGCACGCCCGTGCTGTTAAGACACCTCATGCCGGAATCGTCTGATAAGATGGCCCGACTACTACTACTACTACATGTGATTGTGACCAAGAGGTTAAAAAAATCTGACGATTAAGCGAGAAAAAATGCAGCTGTGGTCTTTTTATTATGGAGCAGTGTCAGTTTGGGATCACCGCTAGTTTTAGATCACTTGATTAAATAAGAATTAGTTCTCTGGCGTGTAATAATACTGTCTAACCAATGAAGTGGCGATTTAACAGGATACAGGGACTTTTATTGGAAGTTGTCCTGCAATTTCAAAATTTCAGGCTTTTATGAAATTCGCAAATGATGTCTGTGATGTTTAAATGGGATTGACATGTCATTTCCTGCCCACTTTGACTGATTCCACTTACATATTTTCCAAATAAGTTTAAAATGAATCCGCTTTCATGTACCTAACTCATCTACTGAATAAAAACAAAATTAATTATAATAAATACCTCCCTTCATATTTTATATGGGGTTATCCTCCCTAATTTATTTTAACTTTAGATATTATTTTTTCATTTTCCTTAATTTTTCGTTTTTTAAGTCTGTCTTAATTTCATCTTGGTCTGTTTTTTTTAATGCCCATATTGACACATTTCTTAGTGGTACTCTTGTAACTATTTGAATTCTGTCTGTAATCTGTATTCCCTTTTAATATAAACAGTTTCTCTCATCCACTGTCCCCAGATTTTTGTAATACTATTAGTAGCATTGTTATGAGAAATTAAATTAATTCATAAAGAATTTTCATCTTTTATGAAAATATTATCTTTTATTGTGAATTTGTCTTCAGCACATCGCCGTGATACAGCTGTTTCATAAATGTATTAAACTATTAAACCATTTGAATTCAATTCAGTGCATCCCCGGCATCAGCACTGACGAACACCACTGCATTCTCAAGGTCCCCCCCCTTCCACCGGGCAAATTTTAAAGAATAGCCAAGCTTTAGATTTTTCACTGTTTGGTGACAGTGGCAAATGACAGCCGGAACTGTTCCCATGATCCTTTAACTGGCATCATAATATCGACAAGAAGACCGAACTTTGATTGCGATGTGGTAATCTGTTTCACACTGAAATTGGTATTTTGCCGTTAAGAATGGCCATGTTTAATCTGTATGATTGCCCCACTTGCTAGTGGGGTCCATTTTCCCCTGGTCAAGTCAAAGTGATCACAACTGAAGTCATAGGAAGTTGAAGAGTATTTTGTTGAAAATGGTTCAGTAAATTGACACAAGTTTTGTGTTTGTGTTTATGCAACATCTCCCATTTGATACCTGAGGCAAAATTTCCTTTTTTGGTTGTCAGCTCTATGGTCTTGTGGCTGTAAATTCTATTTCACCCCCGCAAATTTGGTGTGAAACATAACCTATGGGTACTGTGGTATTTGTCCCTGTGGGCATTTGAAGCGCTGTGACCTTGCTCAACTCAACTGGACAGGGTGGTTTTGATGTGGACTCAGGATCTAGGATTGCCATTAGTGTCTGTCCTGCCCTGACCAGTAAGTCATCAAACATGGGGGGGACCTTGGTACAACTGACCTTGGCTGTGTTTTTATTGGCTAGTGACCTCTTACCTGTGGAGCATTTGACAGGGTTTGTACACTGAATGGTTGGCCTGTGAAATGATCAGGAGCTTGGATTTCATCCCAGTGCATTTCGAGACCTTGCTCCTGCACCAGTGGCCAAAGCATATTCTATTTGTTCACTGGTTCACATTATACATGGGTGTCAGATACTGCTGTTGGCAGACACACAGATCCTGACACCAATGCATAATGCCTTGTGTTATTGATCCAGGTGTGATTTTGCTGCAATTCCACAGGTCAGAGCAAAGCAAAGCAAAGCCTGGCGGCCGAAGGAGGTTGTTACCTACGACATACCGACAATGCCCGGTGAAAAGAAAGGTCGGTAAAGTTTATTTATCAATTTTTTTTTGGTATCAGAGTGGCAATTCTGTTTACTTGCCGGAGTTGAATCTACCACGTATGCTTGAAGCTAGCAAAGAATTGATTCGTTCTGGAGAACTGGGTTTTAGGCTTAAACACATTTTAGATTTGATGTTTTCTCAAAATTAGTGAGACAATGCTGAAACAATTTATGTCCCCTCCAGTTTATGAAATTTGAGGGAAAAGGCCACACTCATTTGAATGTATATTTCAATTATTGTATGTATTAAGTATTATTTTATGTTTAGATATATGTAATATTTGTATTCTTATTTTTAAAAAATTGTTGCAGTTCAACATTGTTCTGGTAACATTTGTCTCATTTTTGGCTAAGCAGTTCAAAAGTGTTTGGATTCCACAGTCCTATTTCTGTTTTGAAAAGATCTAAATAACTCCCTGTGGTTGTTGGGGTGTCCCATATTCGTGGTTTACAGTGTATCCTAGACATACATTTTTCTAGAATACACACAGAAAAATGGAAAGAATTGTCCATGTCCTATCGACGACAAAAGACTTCACAAATTTGGAGTGGCTTTCCCTTACCTTCATTTGCTAATATTCAGATACCAGTGTGCCCCTGCCAGATTCCTACAGCCCTGCCTACGTGGAGAGCGCTTGGTATGCTTGGTGGGAAAGGATGGGATTCTTCAAGCCGGAGTACGCGGTAGGCTGACCAGGGGGCCCAAGCTTTGGTTTTGTCCCCCACTTTTGCTTAATTTTTACCTCTCCCTGGCATGAGAGATTTTAAGCTCAATAAAGAAATGTATTTCACTGGTTAAGCATTGAATTGTGTTTAGTAATGTTATTTATGCCAAGATATTCAAGTATATTTTCCTGTTGTTGTAACTTTGTATAACAAGCGGTTTGTATTAAATGTGGTATTAAATACAGTTCAGGCTCATGTGTTTCGGGTCATGGACTGAAATGGTTATAAAGTTGTTGGTACTTTTTGGATAGCTATTGGCCTTTTGGGGACAATTTAGTCTTAGTGAAACCCCCGTTTTGCCATGAGAAGTGCTTGACACAAATGTTGTTTGTACGTGTACCTTGTTTTATTGTCAGGCCGGCAAGAATGCGGACGCCAAGCCTTACGTCACATGCCTTCCCCCACCCAACGTGACAGGCATGCTACATCTTGGCCACACGCTCATGGTAGCCATCGAAGATAGTTTAGTCCGATGGTGAGCCTCAAGTCGAACACCCCTGTTTTCTCATAATTCAAGAATGTTTCATAGATTTTGTACGTCTTCGTTTTAAGAATGCATTAACAAATAAGGAAACCACCACCGTAGGATTGGACAGCTCTCATGTTTGGTTGAAAGCTTGTACTTTAATAGTAGTCCAGAAATCATGCAATCAAATCCAACTTTAGTCAACTTCAGTTTTCTTCATTTCAATGAAAATTTAGGACAAGAGGTAAGCTCATTCTTTTTCATACAAAGTGGTTTATTTTTTGACTTGTTTAACCTGAAATAATTTTCAGCAAGACAAACATTTCAGGCCCATGTGTCGGAAAAATAGTGTACTGGGCTCAAGTCTGAGTGCGTGAGATTAGCCAGGCACTTTGGTTTTCCTTTTGCCTTATCCAAAGGCACAGAATGAGAGGGAGACCTACGCTCTGGATACCGGGCAGTGATCACGCCGGGATTGCCACCCAGATCATGGTGGAGAAGTCGCTCTGGCAACACCAGCGGAAGACCAGGCACGACCTGGGCAGGGCAAAGTTCACGGAGGAGGTGTGGAAATGGAAGAAGGAGTGAGTTTTGTTTCCGAACAAGATGTGGACAAATTTTATTTCTACCAGTATCTGATTCTAGTAAAAAAACTTGCATAAACTCACAATAAAATAAGTTTTGGCTATGAAATTGCACATTTTGCAGTTCTTTCTTTCGAAAATGACCACCGAATAACTGGTTATCTAATATGGGGTCACTGATGAATAACCTGCTTTAACCACTCCTATGCGGAAGTCACTCTTTGGTTCACTTGGTAAACACCTCAATGAAGCACAGCTGTGTCATGTTGTGCACAGCACCAACTGTCCCTCTTAGAAATAATTGCACTTTAGTGCTGCCTAACAACTGTGCTTCACTGTTTCATGTGCATAATTGTGCAGTAAACCAAATGCAGTGAAGAGGACTGCACAAAAGACCCTGTGTCATTTTGTGCTGGCACCCAACTGTGTACACACTGAACCTGTGCTTGTTTGAGTTCCGTATAGAAAACACATGCACACCAGTGACTGTGGGCATTTGTGCACATTTGTGCTGTAAAACCAAAGGAGGGTTAAACTTGCTAATTCGCACATTTGCCCATCTGGCAATGTATGGTACCCTTGACAAGACCTTGCTACTGAAGTGTTCACCAACTGAACTACCTTGCACCATTTTACCCCAATTTTTTTTATAGGCCACTTTTTACATTTGCCGTGTAACAATATATAAATCTCAGTCATTTCCAAATCTAATTCTCCAGGAAAGGGGATGAGATTTACCGACAGCTGAAACAGCTCGGTGCATCCTTAGACTGGGATCGGTCAAAGTTCACCATGGACGAGGTATGACGATTTTTCCCTTCCTACTAGCAAGTCTTAACCACAATGCAGATCCAAAGAGAAAATGTTGCCGAGCAAGTCCTCTAGCTGGGAAGTTATGAAGTTGTGAGCTATGAAGATCACATAAGCATTGAGTTGGTTACCAGCGTCTCCTGAGCAAACCTCCCTTTGTGAGTCCTTTGCCTTAAATCAAGTTCTTATGGTCTTGTACAACCAATTCCAAAATTTCAATCAAGTTTGCTGACACGGGGAAATGGTAGCCATGTCCATATATTTTGATACTGTCCTTGTAAGAACAATTTTCAATCATTTCCCTTCTCAGTTTCGTGTGAAGCTAGTCTCAACCAGTTCTTTTGACAACATTCTTCTCTTACAGTCGTGAAACTCTTTCTTCAAGTCTTGTTATAGAATTGTTCTGTGTGTTGCTAGGACTATGCGCACTCAGTGAGAGAGGCCTTCATACATCTCCATGACAACGGAACCATTTACCGCAGCACCCAGCTGGTGAATTGGTCCTGTTCTCTCAAGTCGGTGATCTCCGATATTGAGGTGAAGTCATTTTTATTGCATCAGAGAAATACTGTTTTGAATACTTGACCATTACACCTGGACATAGTGCTAGAATTGAGAATAAACATTGGCTTGCAAGAATTCAAGAAATATAAATTACCTGCCTTGTTATCAAAACCAATTTATGAAAGAACAGTAGTTTTGTTCATCTACAAGAGTTTTTTTAAACTGGAAGTTGGAATTTTATTGTCTGTTTTGGCTTATCTCCCGTTAAGGTTGAATCCAAGTCCATAGATGGCAGAAAAACAGTGACAGTACCTGGATATGCCGAACCTGTCGAATTTGGAACCCTGACTCTGTTTTCCTACCCTGTGCACAATTCAGGTATGCCGCTGTGTACTGATTGTTCAGTAGCTGTCAATACTGGCCGGCTAATTGACTGGCCGGTTGGCCAGTTGATTGAATGATCAAAATAACTTCTGATTGGTGTGGATTGACTTGATAGTTGGCCGATTGTGAAGCCGTTAGTGTTACGCATCCCCATTGGCCGTTACCTGTTTTTGAGTCTATTGGCTATTTGGTATGTTTGCAAGATGTGGATTTTTGGTGATCAGTGAGTGGGCTTATTTCTGTCTGGTGATGGGCCTGTCTGCCGTTAAACTTGTCATGTGGAGATCAGTGTTGTAGTCGAGACCATCACAAGACCAGACACAAGACCATGTGCAAGACCATGCACAAGACCATGCACAAGTAACAGGTTGAACAATGACAAAGGAATGCTTTTGTTGCAGTTCATTTGAATAGCTTGTGACTTGAATGCAGACTGGAGGTCTTGTGCTGGTCTCGTGTGGTCTTGTGAAGGTGTTAAGTGGTCTCGACTACAACACTGGTGGAGATGCATGTCGGCATCTAGAATTGATGGCTTTCGAGATTTGTTTGGTTTGTTTTCTAGTTAACTAAATTTGCTCATTGAACTCGGGATGGTGGAATAAATTTATGAGGAGTTCCTGCCTAAAAAAATCTGACTGTTTACAGATGAGAGCATCACCGTGGCAACCACCCGCCTGGAGACAATGCTGGGAGACACGGCATTGGCTGTCCACCCCGACGACATGAGGTACATTCATCTGATTGGACAGACGGTGGACCACCCGTTCATGGGGAAGTCACTGCCGATCATAGCAGACCCCTCGGTGGACCGCGAGTTTGGGACAGGTATTAATTTCCACACCCTTTCTGTGACCTTGTCACGATGCCTATTTCACCCTCAAGAATTCTAAATTTCGAGATACAAATCCTGCAAAGACTATCCTCTAACCATTGCCCCAGCGCCCATCTCATATGTACCCCACAGCCTTGTTGCATTTTAAATTGACAGTTGCAACACTCCATCAAACTCTTACACATTTGAGTATGAATCCCTTTAATTCTATCCACACATTGCTTCAACACTCAGTTCATCATATCTCAACCGATAAAGTTGTACCACAATCTTGTTACATTTTAACATGACAGTTTCAACACTCCATCAAACTCCTACACATTTGAGTATGAATCCCTTTAATTCCATCCACACATTGCATCAACACTCGGTCCATCATATCTCCACAGATAAAGTTTTGCGATGTCCTTGCTGCACTTCTGTTTGACACTTACCAAACTCCCTCAAAATCCTACCTGTATGGTTACAGATCCTTCAAATTCTATTCATGGACTGATCAACGCTCATTCCATCATAACAGCTGTTTGTTTGTACCTCTGCCTTGCTGCATTTCTGTTTGACACTTACCACAACTTATTAGAACTTAAATATAGTAATTAAACTAAGAAATCTGCATGATATTGTAGCTTGGAAGCCCAAAAGACACCTGCTTAGATAAAGACAATGAAGCGGTGCTTAATATTAGAGGTGTCGGAAGAACCCGTGGAATCAGGGACGGAAAACTTCACCACTTGAGTAGTGATGATTTCATCGCAATGATCTCCCATATCCATATGCTCCTCATCAGGGGTCGTCAAAATCACGCCTGCCCACGACTTCAGAGACTACGACTTAGGTCAGCGCCACAACTTGCCATCTGTCACGGTCATCAATGATACGGGCTGCATGACAGAGGACTGCAGACAATTCAAGGTAAACTTTGCTTTTCCAGAGAAGTCGCCCATCCATTACTTCAACTGAATTTTGTACTGTGGCTCTGTATCGAGATTAAATATAAATATATGATTTATGGGTCACGTGATTTTTTTTGTGTGTAAGTAGTGTTTGGATAAAGTTATGATGAATTTGGATGTAGTTTTAATTTTGAAGGATAAAAATTCTCTCCTGTACTCGTTTGTCATTTCATTTCTGTTCCCGAGACCTACTGAAGGTCCTAGGCTATGTTTCGCACTTTCAGATCCAACACCCAGGACGTCCAGTGCGTAAACGATGTGTACCTTATGTAAGGGGGGAGCCCAGCTCTGGCTAGTGCATGCTGAACTGAAAATCTTTCTGGTAATTTTGTCATCAGGGCATGAAACGTTTTGAGGCACGCAAGGCCGTTGCGGAAGCTTTGAAAGAGAAGGGTTTGTTCGTCGGGGCAAGGGATCACCCTATGGACATTCCACTGTGCAGGTAAAAAAATACGGCAGTGGAGTTGATGTCTCCACTTGAAACGGACACAAATGCATCGCACGCCGTCCAGTTCAAATGAAGTCGGACCCTTGGTCATAATTCGTCCTCTGTTAGTTGTCAACTGTGACTTTCAGTAAAATTGATTGGAAGCATTGGCAAGGAAGGAATCTTAACTGGAGAAGCTATGATTAACCCACACTGCCCTCAATCATCTCTTTTAGTGCTTTTCAGAACCGTATAAAGAGAGTTGTGCCAACCTTAGGATTTGGAAACAAAATGGCGGGCTGTTATGTGTACAGTACCGCATGCAGTTATTGTGTGCTCATTGCCCATGTGCACTGAGACATAATCCACTATGTTGGGCCCATTAATTGAGACACTCATGTCGCAACTCTCTTTAACCCCTTGACGATGGGAATTTTTTATTCCGAAAGCCGACTCCAAGAATTCCAGCCTCGCTTGGCCCCGAAGGCCACCTGCCAAACCCCAAATTCTCGGTTTGTGGCCCTGCGTGCTCTGCACGCTTTGAAAAGGCTCATTGTTCGGTGGCATGCGGCTCTACTCATGCTTCCACTTTCCCGTTGCCTCTTTTCAAAGTGGAGACTATTTTGACGCTGGTGATTATGATGCAATTTCGGCCTTTACATTTCTTGGCAACACACAAAGGCCAATCACCATATATACAAGAGCCAGGGTCTGCCTTCTTTCACTGTGATCGCTCGAGCGTGGGCCGAGAATAATAGCTGAAAAGTGGGCTGAGGATCTCAATTTTTACAGTGGCTCTTACCCTCTCCCGGCGCGAAGGGGTTAAATGGCTGTGGTGCATGTTGTCACACACACCAGGGAGGGTCGGGGGGGGGCAAATGCCTCGGAAATATTTGTTCTTTTGATCGTAGATTTATTCATCAGCGGTTAATAAGCTTTCCCCATGTTTCCCTCGCTGTTTCTCAGGCGATCCAAAGACATCGTCGAGCCGATGTTGAAGACCCAGTGGTTTGTTGACTCCAGGTGGATGGCTCAGGAAGCAGTTGCATCCGTGGAGAGCGGTCAACTCAAGATTGTCCCAGAGGTTCACAAGAAGGTGTGGTACAACTGGCTGAAAAACATCAGGTAATGTTCCAAACCACCCCTGAAAAAAAAAAAAAAAGATTTCACCAAACAAAAAACCAATGCCTTTTTTCAACATCCAAAAATGCCCAGTGTTAGAAGCCACATTGGTGCTACCCTGCATATGAAGAGACCAACTCTTACATTTTTGTGACACGTTTTCTGACAAGTTTGTGTTTTTTTCCTGAAATGCTCTCACAGGGATTGGTGCATTTCTCGCCAGCTGTGGTGGGGCCATCGCATCCCTGTGTATCACATCACCAGCTCTGATGACACTTACAATAAACATTTGGTGAGCCTTTAAGAACAGGGTCGTTAACGAGAGGGCTAGAGAACTGAAAAGACAGTCTACTTATTCTTGTCCCACTTTGTTGATGATCGAACATCTTGGCTACTGTGCTCTAAAGCTGTCTGTTATCCACTCTGCCATTCTCTGCATGTTTTGGAGAACCAAATTACAGCAAAATGCCTTGCCTAGGGACACAAAAAGTTCCTCTTTTCTTGTTCAAGGTTTTGTTAGGCGTACTATACAGAGAGTAGGTTTTCTTCACCAGCACCTTACCCGCTTCCTTTCACACTGCCTTAATGTCCAGATATTTTTTTGAAATGAATCGTTCGTTGAACAGGTAGAGCCCAAATCCTTCAGTTTTGTTCACTGTCGACCAAAGTATGCATCTGCCTGTCGTTTCCCCCATTGCATGCAGGACAATTGCTGGGTGAGTGCCCACACAGAGAAGGAAGCTGTTTCAAAAGCTGCTGAAAAATTCCAAGTTCCAGTTGAAAAAATAAAAGCCGAACAAGGTAAGTGGTTTGTCAGTTACCTGTGTGATATCTCATTGTGCTGATGTTTCTGAGGGGAGAGGTGGGATGTTTCACTTTCAGCCTAAAGAGAGCAGGTTTTTTTCACTTTCAAAAGAGGAGATTAGATCTTGAGGCTGCTTTTTTGTCTGAATGCCATCTGATTTCAGGAAGAAGAGGAGGTGATTGGAAGGGTCTAACAAAGACGGCATTTGAAAGTACATGTAGAGTCATTTTGGCTTGGCGGAATATGAACTGATGAGTTTGATATTGCTAACTTAATAGAGTAAGCTCTCTTTAAAAATCATGTACTGGATTTTTCTACCCTGCTGTAGATCCAGATGTTCTGGACACATGGTTTTCCTCTGCCCTGTTCCCCTTTGCAATTCTCGGCTGGCCGGAGAAGGTGACTTCTTTTTTTTTTAAACCAGTGTGAAAATTTGTTTAAACCTGTGGAAGTTAATTGCATTCCTGCTGGATGTCGGTCACGAAGGATTTATTCGCAGATTTGACTGCCTGTTTGTTGCCAATTTACAGACTTCAGATCTGCAGCGTTATTTCCCCACCACCATGCTGGAGACTGGTCATGACATCCTCTTTTTCTGGGTGGCTCGCATGGTAATGATGAGCAGTGAACTCATGGGCAGGCTGCCCTTTACCGAGGTACGGACAATCATAGATTACTGTTCAGCATAACATAACCAAAGATTCCTCAAAGCATCATAGGCACTGTAGCTTGCAAGCCTGAAGAAACCTGTATAGAGAGGAGCTATTGAGAGGTAGTGACGGTTTTGGAGGTGGGAGGAAAACCCCAGAAGAATATTCTGGTTGAAATCCGTGGAATCTGGTAGGGGCTGAGTACCCAATTTACGTGTGGATTGAGGCCCGGATTTGGTCCTAGGCTGCAAATTTGAAAGGCGAGGAATATAACCCACTTTGCTAACCTGACTCCTCAGACATTAAAGTTAAAGACAGGAAAAAAAATTTGATATGTTGGATGGCTGTCTGTCTTCAGTAAATTCTTGTCCACAGCCTTGCAGGCTCTCCGATAGTAAAGTCCACTTCTCTTCCTACGTCGACAGGTGTATCTGCACTCCATGGTCAGGGATGCCCATGGTCGCAAGATGAGCAAATCATTGGGGAATGTCATCGATCCACTGGACGTGATCCACGGAAGTTCCTTGGAGGTAGAAGTTCACAGAAATTCAGGAGGAGGCAGATTTGAAAGTTCGGACATCGATTGCTTTTTCGGCCTGAGTCTTAAACATTCTCGTTGACACTTTGATGTTTTATACTCAAATTATTGCATGATTTTTATCGTTTCTTCTTTTTTCTCCGCAGGATCTGCACAAGAAACTGATGTCGGGTGTGAAGCTTGACGAGCCAGAACTGAGCATAGCCCTGAGGGGTCAGAGGTCAGACTTCCCTAATGGGATACCAGAGTGCGGGACCGACGCATTGCGGTTTGCCTTGTGCACGTACAAGGCCCAAGGTAAGGAGAGGCCGACTGCTTGCACTCAGGAATCTTTGACGTTAATACCAACATTCTTCCTGCTAAAGACACTTTTTTCCGTCCTTTTGAGGTCAGTGATTTAACAAGAGAAAACATGTTTTCATACAGCGGCAAGGGTATTTTGTTTCTGTTTGAGCAACACATCGCAAACCCATGCAGGTAAGTGTGTGCATCACACGGGGCATGTGCGAACAATTTTAGAGGGATAGGTTCGTCTTTACCTTGGTGTCGGGTACCAAGTTGTGATAGTTTGCCCACCAGCCTTTCTTCTTTGGTCTTATGCAAGGAATGGATGAGCGCTGGATAAATTGTGAGCACTGTTTTTGATGCAGTTATATCAATGTAATCACGGCAGGCGTTCTTTCATTCTACAGTCGAAGACCTGAATCTGAATATTGACACGGTTCTGGAGTACCGTCACTTCTGCAACAAGATATGGAATGCCGTCCGGTTCACACTCAATCGACTGGGCCAGGATTTTACCCCTCTGACCCTGCATGAGGTGATTCTCAAGTAATGGTTGCTGGAAATTGGCCAGATGTGTAGTCGGCCAGAAAAGTATCCTTTTTTTCTTTTGGTAGTCCTGTATGTGGACTTGTATTGTAGGTCTGTGAACCTTAGGGAACGCAGCCACTGTGTATTGAAAGAAAGGCAAAGGCAGCAGAATTTGACAGATGTGAAAATTCTTTCGGATGAAGTGTTCATGTCCTGTTACCTTCGTAGATTTCTTCCGAGTTGCTGCCCATGGACCGTTGGATCCTCAGCAGGCTGTCTGCGGCTGCTGAAGCCTGCAACTGGGCCTTGGAACAGTACGAGTTCCCGACGGCAACCACTGCCATTCACCAGTTTTGGATACAGGCCTTCTGTGATGTCTACTTGGTGAGTGTTTCACGAGACTTTGGCTGTGTCCCCAGCGCGGAAACCCCTCTCCAAACCCTTAAAATTTGGTGGTATCATTCCAGGTGGGGCTTGCCCCAGGCATGTGATTATGTTTGGCTAAAAAAAAATGACTTTTGAAAACAATATGCCACAGCTGCACTCCTTTACAAAGTTGGGCTTTACAAATTCTCACCCTTAATTGTCAGTTGTTCGAATTTTGTGTGGCAATTTTTACTGCATTGTCACTATTGCAAAACTCTTGAGCAGACTTGTGTCACTGAGCAATATTTTCTGCAATGCCTGGCCGTAGCCCTTGAGCACTTGAGGGCAGAACACCTGCCCAACGTCTGTGGACTTGTTCAAGTCCAGAAAGTTTCATTCCGTGTCTCTGTTTCCTGTTGAAGGAATCTGTCAAGGGCACCCTAGCCTCTGCTGACCAGCAGTCTGTTCGAGCAGCTCAGAACACCCTGTACCACTGTGTACATGCCGGCCTGCGTCTCCTCAGTCCGTTCATGCCATATCTGACTGAGGAGCTGTATCAGAGGCTACCAAAGGTCAAAGGTGACGACTGTCCCAGCGTGTGTGTGGCCAAGTATCCAATCAGCAATCACGTGAGTTGAGAGCATGAAACCCTCGCACTGCATAGTTTTTGGACGGCACATTGATACCATGGTAAATAAACCATTCCCTCTAATGGCCAGGAAATTTTTATTCCAATCTGCCATTGGTTATTTCCTCCGAGGTCGTAGGTTATACTTTGCTGCGATCTTTCCTCTGAACAGTTTCCCACCAGAGACACAAAGCTGGAGCAAGAAGTGGAGTTGGTCATGGACACCGTTCGCACGATGCGCTCTGTCCAGAAGGAGTTTGGCATCAAGATGCCTGAGGCGTCAGGTAGGGTAGAAAGACTTAGACAAGTTGTGCTTTCAGTTAATGTCTCTGCAGCTGTATTTTTTTTTTACTTTTCCTGCAAATGACAGTTTGTGTTCCAGGCGTTTGGCTTTTTTGGATTGTCATACTGTTGCTGGGATTGGAAAACAAAAGTGAAATGGACTTGTCCTTTTGGCTTTGATACAACACATGGATTTGTAATATTTAATTTATGGCAAACCAGGCCCCGGAAAGATTACTTTTACTTCAATGTGCTTAACTTTTATTCGCGGTTTTATTATTCCATGCGGAGACTGGTGCATTTGGATATTTGTTAAATTTTTTTTATCAACAGCTCAAATAGTTTCAGATGACATGTCGATTCAAAAGACGCTGGAGAGGTTTTCTGATACCATGGCAACCCTGTCTCGCTGTTCCTGTGTTACTGTTACATCAGTCGCACCACCTCCCTCGGGATGGGTGTACGGCCTTGTAAATGACTCAAGCACTGTTTATGTCAGTGTAAAGGTGAGGTTGAATCAAACTGTTTGATTACAAATAAGAAAACAATCTTTGAAATTTGGTGGATTGGGTTGAGTAATTGGGATGTGGACTTAACAGTTATAAATGGTCAAACGTCAAGAAGGGTTCCATCTTGGCTGCATCGGAATGTGCACTTGGGACATTAGAGATGTAAACCTCATTCAATGAAACTTTCGTGACTTTTCGAAATCTGTTTGAAGCTGCTGTTCTGACGATAACTTGTGCTGTAGTTTGCCATACACTATCCGCCTTTGATGTGATCACCGGTTTCCAGTACAAAAGGATTTGAAAGTCATTGTCATCCCATTTCTTCAATGTCACATTCAGGACTCGATAGACTCAGAAGACTTAATTAAAAAACTGACCGCTCGACGCAAGAAGCTGCTCACGCAACTGGATAACCACGTGAGTTCCACAAAGAGTGACATCGAGAAAATACCACTCAGAGTCCAGGAGGCTAACAGACAAAAGGTAAGCACGCGTCCTTCATTGATATGCATAGAAAAGGTCAAATGCTGCAAAACGGCGGCCTTGGGAAGGACTCGCACAGGTAGAAAATCCTGATTAACCCCTTCACGGCAGGATTATTTTGACCACGACTGCTGAGCTGTGGTATGCCCTGAATGGAGGGCTTTGTCCAGCAGCAGGCCCCATTGAACCAGCAGCTGCGTGGTGAATAGACTGTATGCGTGGTATGCACTAATCCTCACATAATGGTGCGGTAGTAGCAGTCCTCCGCAGCGAAGGGGTTAAGTTAAACATTTCTTCCCAAAATGGTTATCAAAGTATGTAACCAAGATGGTTAACAAAGTACATGTATGTATCGTTAAAACTGTTGTTGTGGCAAAAGAAGATGTGGTGGCTACGTTTTTATATATCATTTCACTTGCATCCCGTTTTGAATGAAATAACGCAGCCTGTGTTTAAATTATCACCTTCCTCATGGTACTTTCCTTTTTTGATAGACACTTCGTCTGCAGTCACAGTTGGAGAAGCTGGAGAGCACGCTCAAGCAGTTGGAAGATGCCAGTTGACCTTGAGACATTTAGTCATTCCGAATCTTTTGCATAAGAATTTATTTACACCTTTTTTTAACTGGCAAGAACACATTACATGTACTGTCCTGTGACACATCGTGTCTGACACATTCATGTGTTCCAATTTCCAAATGTTTCTTCAATAGTTTTATCATTTCTGCACATCAGAAGAAAGTTTATTTTTTGAATTTATGGAAGGTTTAGTAGCCGTTCATTGTTTTTTTTTGTACACCTAATCTGAGGAATACTGGAATTTGATACTGTGAATTCACACCACTTGAATACTTTTTTAACAGGAGCATCAAATTTATTGGCACTTAGTGTGTGGATAGATTTTGATTCCAGTGAATTTTTACCAAGAGCTGCTTGTGCTGTGCCGAAAATGTTGATTGGTAAATTTATGTGCTAACCAGCATCAGCTAAATACCAGTTATGGGCACTGCACTTTAACATGGCTTTTAGCTGGTAATGTGACTCAGCTAAGCAGGAGTTTCTGTGCTGTGCAAAGTTTATATGCTATTTCCAAATTGCCTCTCACTGCTTCGTTCAGAAGGATATTTGGACAGCGCTGAAAAATGTATCTGCAATTATGCTACAGTATGTTTGGGAAAGGGTTTGTTTAGTCTACTGTTGCATGTATTATTTTGAGCCACAACTGACACAAATGGTTCTCAACTCATAAATTTTCTTCCCCAAAATAAACCAAGTTTCAAAATATTCAAAGAAGTAAACTTAGAGTGTTGGAGTCGATTCTGTCACAAGTCCCTGTCCCAAGTTGTTCAAATGATGTGTGATAAAAGCATTCCTTTGCCCTTTTTCACCATGTTACCTACGACTGGCCTTGTGAAAAAACTCGCGGTAGACTGGGCTGTAACACTAATTGCCAGTTTGAGGGACATTTTAAGTGGATTTTTTTTTTCAATGAGTTGGCCGGTTGGTAGGTAATAGACCTACTTGAAGATAAAAGAGCGAATCAGTGTGAATAAAAATTACGTACGTGCTCTTTCATTGTGTGTTCTTTCATTCTGTGTCTATTTCTGAGAGGTTTTTTTTATCTTTTCTTAGTAGCTTCCTAATTGGGGGGTGGTAGGAGAAACACTGATGAAATTTAACATTTTAGTTTGGATCAAGAAGTTTATCGGAGCCCCCAAACTCTTCTTTTTGGCCCAGGAGAGCCAACCAATCTTGTTCCAGAAACTGTCAAAAGTAGCCAAATTGCTTGTTTGTGATGAACCAACAGAATATGAAATTGCAACCAAATATACGTACATATTTCAGTTTATTTATCATTCTTGTTTTCAAGTAAAAATTCATTTTCCACGTAGATTGAGAATACTCATTTCAAGTTTGATCAGTGCATGAATCCTAAAAGTGTATTGCTGGGGTACCCTCAGGTAGTTTCTAATAAGAAGATGGTTTTTCATAAAACGCTTAGTAATTCAAGTAAAGGCATGCGAAGAAAATTACAGAACTTGTAAGCTCAGGAAAAGTACTTCTGTTGTGATAATTATATAAAAAGTCGCTAGAAAGTAGTGTAGCGCCCTCGGCGGCTGCTCGGTAACAAGTGGTGGCCGCAAGAAAAAAGGTGTCGAGAAACCGCCGTTTTATAAAACAAAAGTGAGCAGGCCTTGTCCTTGGCGCGGGCACTATCACTTTAATTACCGACTGGGCACAATGCACGTGGGCTGGCCGTTCTAGTTCTTCGCCGTTGGGTGCACGAAGGGGCGGAGTGGGGGGCGAGTCGGGGGCGGATACGCAAAAGTACTTGCGCAAGTTTATTGCAAAAAGTGCCAAATCATTATGGTACTTTGCATATAACGTGTACATATGTACACCGTTGTATTCTGGTTGCGGTGAGTTGACAGCAGGTCACTAGTGCTGCTGGTGTTTCTTGTTGATTTGCTTCCTTGCTCTGTCGGTCTATTCCAAATTCGAAGAAACATTTCTCTCCGACGTGAGCTGTGTTTTTTGGTGTGTATTAAATGCTGAGATTGTGAGAATGCTGTGTCTATTTGTGCTTGGTTTCTCGAGTGGAATGCCATCATGATCATAATCGAAAATGGGCCTCGTTGTTTATGTTTGGTTTGTACATGAATGCTAACATTCGGACTGGAAATAGCCTAGGCAGTAGTGTGAGCAATAGAAGTTGAATTAGAATAGAGGAATTGTATTTTTGATGCATTGTATTATCTCCTGCCTGTCAGTGTTTGTCCGTATGTGTATCATTGCCAAAAACATATTCATGTCTTGTATTGCCCTAAAGTTTGCCTTTGGAATTTTAAATTTTAAATTCCAAACGCAAACTTTTGGGGCTTTAGTGATATTTCCGACTTCAAAATCAGTCAAAATCCAACCGTTTTTGCTTGACACACGCACGACACATAATAAGAAAGCCAGAAGGTGGTGAAAAAGGTATTTTTGGTGAGTCTTTGGAATTTTTGAGAACCGTTGTTACTTGACAATATGTAATGTTGTGGAGCGTCAGTATGATCCCGTCCAAATTTGAAAAAGACGAATACTAATGTTCCATTTAGTAGAGCTAGGTTTTTTTGTTGGGTTTTTGGGTAAGAAATGTCCACATGTGTCGAACTAACAGCAAGTTCATGATCGAAAGATATTAGCACAGTAGAAGACCCTGCTCGATTTTCCATATGTTTGTCAATACAGTCATAGCCGCAGCCAATAATTCGGATGTGGGTGTGTCTGATCAGTCAGCAGTGCTGTTCCGCTCACCACCCTTACCTCCAAGCTTCAATTGAATGGAGCTTTGTCCTTTCCTAGCGTGCGTGTCCAATAGATGGAACGGCCTCCAATCAAGAATGAACTAGTCTCATCAGGGACATGTTGGAGGGTCAGGCAGGGATGATCACCAGTCTTTGTTTTTTTTTTACTTGGCCTAACTAAGCATGATTGACGGTTTATTGACTTAACTGTGCATGTTCTTTGCTGCCTTCTGGCCTAAAATGCTTCTCAAGTGAAACTTGATGCACAGCCATCAGGTCCTGCCAGCGTGCTTAATTAAACCTGATCTCAAATACAAATAAGTGATTGCTTGAGTGATTTTTCACAAATACATATGAACAAATAGAAAGAGTTGCACACAAGGACATCACTTGACACCCTGTGCACAAACCCTATGAGACTGGTCTGAAAAACCCTAACTTTAAGTACACCTGTTCCCTGTGTAAACACTTCAAAATTTCCCTTTGCTTAATTTGACAGTTTAGGACATGTTATCACTTTCTGATGGCTGATATGTCACTGCAAGGAAATTAGTGATGTGTGTATATGGAGCTCTTACCCAAAAGATAGTGAAGCATTGAAAGAATTCCTTACGGACGCAATGAATTCTCCCTGCATCAATCTCCATCTGAAAAGTCCTAAAAAGTCAACAAGTTCTGGTATTAATAAACAACATGCACAGTCAATTCTACAATGTTTGATTTATTCATCTTGTACAAATATGACAAGTGACAGTTTCAAACTATACCCAGCTAGAAATGAGCCCGAGGGGTGCCCCCCAACATGTCCAATCC